>JABFPN010000445.1:0-47059 GCA_022817305.1 Leptoteleia sp. ZL-2020 | reverse complement strand
AAATGCTGATTTGATGCTTGCAATTGATTCAGCATATTTTTTAGACATGGGAAAATTGTATTCAATTAAAAAGTCTGAATTTTTAAATCAATTTTAAGCGAATTTAGGGACCGCGTTTTTTTAACACCTAAAAAACGCGGTCCCTAAATTTGCTTGAAACTAATGATAAAAATTCAGTTACATCATTGTTAAATAATCTCCCAGATTGAGAAAATGTGCTGAATCAACAACATCAATTAATTATCATTCATTTTAATAAAAACGAATAACACCCTAATCTAGTAATTAACGCTTACGGCATCATCTTAAACTAAGCTTTGTTTCAAGCCGGATTCTTAAATAAGGTTAGTGACTATTAAACACTTTGCGAAATATAAGTTGATAAGTTTAATTTATATTGAAATTTATGTTGGAATTAAATAAAACAATGTTCCAACAGCACAAGTGATTTGCATAAGATTAAATGTAGTATTTACAAGACAATTTATTGAATGGTAACATAAAAATGTTTATTGTGAACAGTGTCATAATGTTATTATTTGGTTAATAACTTCGTTAATGTGTTTTGCTCGATGTTTACTACAATACGCGTGTTTATATTTATAAATTGTGCATTTATATGCTTTTTTTCGGACAAAACTTTTCCAATACTACATCAGTTGACTCAGGTAATTCTATGCTCTTGCAATGTCAACTGAAATGTCAATTTTCTTATGATAATAATACAACATGATAATATTGTAACTTAAAGAAAAATCATTTAACATAAACTTTTTATAAATGTTACATTTCATAATGCTAGAACAATATTAACACTATAACATTGTTACACCAACACCTATTGGCATTGCTTCAACAGTACAGTTTTCTCCGTGTTGCTACTTGGTATTCGTCCTCCTCCAAATTGGAATTGGAAGCGTTCCAATCCGGAGATAAATGAACACCATACATTTGGACCTATTTGAATTTTAATTCGGAAAACTGCTTAGTCAAGTGCTGATTATTTACAGATTTGTAACTAGGATATTCTGGCGTTGTTCGCAAAAGTTGGCATTCTCAATTTTGACAATTTTTCAAACTTGTGCAAAGCTTTTTGTGTATGAACAGCTGTCAATAATTGGGAATTCCAACTTTTGCAGAGATTCATTTGCACAAGGGTGTACCTGAAATTTTACTTACTGCATACAAATAAAGGTATATACTTTTGCTTACGTTTATTGCAACCAAAGCTTAATCGTGTGATTTGCGTCCAACCTGGACAGCATAGGAATCCAGATGGTAGTTCCGTGTAAACTAACCTGCAACATTGTTACAATGTGGAAAAAATGGAATAACAAAATGTCTCCCTATTCTTAAAATAGTTGACAATGTACATCCGTGTGTACACTAACAGTTTTACCTCATTTGATTTTCCCGATGATGATGAAGTGATGAAGATGGAGTAGTCCTCGTGCATACCCGTCTTCTGCAAGTTTTTAATCTTATATTAGTTGAAATTAATACATTACAGTTAATCATTATTATAAACTAATTGATCTTATACTGGTTAAATTTCAATTGTTTAATTATACTAGTTCTTTTATTCACTAGATCATGTTTATTTGAATAAAGAATAGTAAATTTTATATAAATCTTTTTCAATAATTATCTAAATTAAAACTTTGATATATAATACATATATTTATAATGTGTATTCAATAATAATATGATTATTTCTTTATATAATCATTTTAGGTATACTCGGAGAAAATATATAAAGAAACAATTGGTCCATGATTGGTCTAAGTCCGGCAATCGTCAGTGCAAGTTTTTTCTCTACAAATAATGTTTACGTATAATACAAATCGGATTGGATAGATTTACCTAAAAATTAATGATTAATAATCGCTGACAGTCGTGTGTTCGTGGGTGAGGCTTTAAAAGCGACGGTGCAGTGGCCAGAAATCCAGCTAAAGCACGATATAACAAAAGACAAAGGCGAGTGCGCGTGAAGGCTCGCACGATTGCTTGCCCTCGGGTTGTACAATTAAAAAGTGATTTGAAAAATCTCTCTGGACCGGTCGTACTTGTCGGCAGGACGCAATAAATTGTCCCGCAAACCGGCCTCAAATACTACGAGTCTTTACGACTCGAGTGTCTTACATGATTGCTACTTAAAAGTCATAGTGTTGTATATATAAGCATTTATTACACGTGACCAGTAATCTAGGGGTATTTATGCTTAATATCAATAATAAGAAATTTTATATAGTGTTTAACAGTCTATCATTACAAAGTTCATTAAAATTTATTCCATGTACGGAATTTGAGCAATTCTTTGGATTCACTTAAATTGTTGTACAATTGCTATTGTTATAAATTGATGCTTAAAATTAATAATTATTGAACATGATTATATACATTAAATCATTGATTTATTATAATTTATTGGAGTTTCTAGTACTGAAATTTTAACTTTAAGTAATTTATTCTTGAAAGCTTGAGGCGGACCAGTATATGTTTCGCTTATAAAGATATATCTAGAGGGAAATCTAAGGTGGTCCAAGTTAGAATTAGTTGGCAAATTTCATGGTAATTTTTTTCAAAATTAATATCATCTTAGTACCTTAAAATTATCTGAATCTTAGTACTTAGGATTTTTGGATAAAACCAATAGATCTACCACCTAGAAAAAAAGTACAAATCAAGGGCAGATAAAAGTTTCGAATTTTGTATTGCATCAATATGCAAATTACAATAAATTCAACTGCTTTCGTATTAAATTTTATTGAGCTTTGCATATGTATTGACTTACCGCAATAAAATTTCAATAAAGTACGCTTGTAGTGTATCTGTCTAATAAAACTGTATAGAATTTTACTGTTATTTTTCAATCGGAGCATACATTGCCATTTTGGAGTTGAGTTTTTATGTTATACCTATTGTATTCCACATCAGTTTAAGAATATAATAAAAAAATGTAAACAATGTACAATATATTTCAATGTAGTCACAACTTTAATATGACGATTAACATTATTACTATAAAAAAACGATAACATTCTATACAATTTTATGACATAAATACACTTTAGATTTATTTTATTTAAATTTTAATATACAGTTCAATAGAAGTATAAAGTTTAACAAAATTCAATTCAAAATCCAAATAAATCTTGGTCCATATTTTATTTCAACTTATATTTTATATTATATATTACAAACAATATTGAAATTCTTAATTGGTATGAAAAAACCTTTTCTTTCTATACTATAAATATTTAGAATGTACATTTAATGTATATCCACATCATCAATTTTAATATTTTGATACATACTGTTTCGAGCTTATTAAAATTATATTTATCCTAACAAAAAAAGAAATAATTTTTGAGCTTGTATTACATACTTATATAAAAGCCAATGAACTCGGCGATGAAGTTCGCGAACCTTGCGCTCTTTTTTCACCAATGTCATCGTACGATTTTAAAATGCGCAACTTGAATCACTCGACACTTTTCACTTTATTTTTGCCTAATAAATCAATCGTTTAATGAGTTCTAAGTGTGAGAAACGCAGCTTTAAATTAAAGGGGAACGTAATCATATTGAGTCTTAAATTTGTTTCGCGTCAAGTACAAAAATTCTTACATTAAGTATATTGCTTAATTAGAAAAATTAATTTTTATCATTAATCGTTAGAAGTTAATTGTGATTTATAACTTTTGAGAGTTTTGCGGGGAAAATTTGAACCGTATTTCGTTGATGAATTATTTCGTTCGAATTTCTAAAACTGTTTAGAATAGGATTATACCCATTAACCATTGCATGTAAATTAAAAAAAAGAGCGTTATTTTGTCATATAAATTTCCTTATTATCTATATAGATAATTTTCTATACATTAGCATACATTTGTTTCAATTGTTTTAGATAAAAGCTACAAATGTTATAAAATTAGATGATACGAATATTAATATAATTTCAAATGGATATTGCTTTATATATATACCAGACTTATATACATCATCATTATTATTATTATCTTTTGAATGAACGTTTAATATAAACATTCTCGTTTGACATTTCATTTTTTTACATTTTCAATGCTTCTAAAAGTGTAACGAAAAAAAAAGTAGACGTAATTCATTTATTCAATTTCACGCTTCACGAAGTAAACAAGTTGATTCGTTATATATTTGGTATTAAAATGTGTTTAAAGTTCTAAAAGTTGTAAAGAGTTGCGAAATTCATTTTGTCCGTAACGATGTGTCTTGGTGCAAATAGGCACCCTACAGCGAGGCGCAAGATATGCAAAACACTAAAATCAACTCAGCAGCAGCCGATGGAACTAGACACGGAATAGTTCATCAAGCATGCAAATGGACTGCAATTTAATGCCATGAATTAAAATTTCAAATAAAACGACAGAACATCCAACATTCAGTGCCAACATTTAACTAATTAACGTAACAACATCATGGCTTCTTTATTTGTTGAATAATCACTAATTAAATTGTTAAATGCATATTATTTCAACATTTATTTTTGCATTTCATTCCTTTTGATTGACACGTTAAAGAATTTAATGTGTATAATTGAAAAAAGTTACTGTTTTATTATGAAATTGATAACAGTTGGAAATAAAGGTATCTTCAAAATGTGTCTGAAAACCAGATTTATTCCACAATAAATCCATAATAATTTAATGTTGTTGTTATAGGGAAAACAATTATTGGTAAATATACTTGTTTGGAAGTTGTACCTGCACGTAGAGAAATAAAACAGTCAATATTCCCATAAAAAATTGGATTTTAACCCCAGAAGACAATTTATGAACATTCTTATGATAAATTATGATAGAAATACTATAATAAAGCATTTATTCCAATAAATCTTTAAAAATTTCAATAAAGTTATAGGAAAAAATACTTTATTTTAGCATTTACTTCATATATTATCACAAGTATTTTGTATGGTAAAATTAACTCTTTATTTTTCTGCCTGTGCATAGAGAAAACTATACTGTTCAAGCAAAGCCAATTGGTGTTGGTGTAACAATGTTGTAATGTTAATAATATTGTCTCAGCATTAAGAAATGTAACATTTACAAAATTTAATATTAAATGTTTTTTTATGTAGGTGTTACTATGTTATCATGTTGTTGTATTATTATCATGAGAAAATTGGCATATCAGTCGACATTCCAGGAGGATAGAAGTATCTAAGGCAACCGATACAATATTGAAAAAGTTCTGAAAAGGAAAAGGATTTCAGACCAGTACCAAAAATGAAGATGGAAAGTTCACTAAACTTTTATTTGCCATTCTTCTTTTATCGTTTTCTGGCATAAAAATCGCTATTTTCTCGAATTCGTTGCAAAAAGCAAACGCGTTTACCGCCCTCGTTGAAAATTTCTATCCTTCCTCCCTAGTTTCACAAGTACTATTGTCAAATATTTAAAATAAGCCATAATTATCATATATTATTGACAAAGACTATCAAATGCCACACTTTAATCTCTTTTTTCCCCGCATAAAATTATGCGTTTTGATCATACGCAAATGTAGAAGTTGTACTGGACAATTTCCTAAAAGGTTTACCGGGTAATTTTGGTACTCCTTGATATCAATGTTTGTATAATTAGCAGAGATTTCTTCCAATATCAAATGTTAACAGCTACCCAATTAGGCTGCAATGCGCTCGATTATATCCTCGATTTCTTGGTTCGCCGCTGAAATATATCGGTACAAAAATAGTCCCAACATTTTACCGGGTGCGTACCGGCGCAATTTAAATTCCTCGATGCAACGCGAGAGATCGGTACAGATGGAATAAATAATATAATAGTTCATTTAGGCAAAATCCCGCTTTGTTTCAACGGCCAGTTTTCAATTGGGCGCGGCGCGTATTATCAGTTTGTTTCAGTGTATAAATTCACGGTAGTTGATTTTGTAATATCTCGATCGCTAATTTAATCGAACGCGCAAATCCCGCGCGCCGTAAATACATGGCGCGCTGAGCTTTGCGATTCGCATTATACGAAACTGGTTTCGCGAATGAGCGTTTTCGTGATACGCTCGCGGTATTCGTCGAGCGTGCGAAGTAATCGTTTTTAAAGACGATACACATCATAACACGAAGCCGGAGAAATGCGAGTCTCGCCGTGAGCCATGACAAGACGCGCTGCCAAATTGCGAAATTGCTTGATGACAGGTTGTTGCTCGCCATTTCCCAGCGGTGTAATTACACACCGATACGGCGCTGATAACGAATCGCTGGCCTCTCGCCATTGTTATTACGGCTTTTGTTGTTTGCTACTTTATCGGGCATTTTTACGTTATTGCAACTTCGGCGTCATAAATCCGCGCGGGTTCCTTTTGAATGTCGCATAATTTAGTCATTACTACGAGCGTATGAAACGTGTTAATAAAAAGTGTAATAACATAATTATGCTTGTGTGAAAATGCGCTGCTTATTCGGTAGTTAACATTTTATGTCGAGATAATTCTTGAATGATTGAACAGTTTTTTTTTATTTTTAATATATTTATAAGTTATCCATGAAATTTTTTTATATAGGTGGTATATATGTCCCATATATGTATTGTATTTTGTTTTTACAAATCAAGGTGAAATTTAACTTTCTTAAATAACATTTTTCAATAAAGGGAAGGAAAATAAAGTGGTGCTAATTTTATAAGGTTTGAAAATGTAAAAAATATAGAAGATAAAGTAAGAAGTTTCTGTTGTAGAAACGGTTTCTTTGCAATCGTCAGCAAAATTCGGAATTCCCAGTTTTGATAGTTTTTCAGACCCAAAAAGCTCTGCAAAAGTCTGAAAAACTATAAGAATTAGGAATGCCAAATTATATTAAAATACATTAATTTATACGTATACTCCCAAAATTAGTTAACTTTTTATTAAAAATTGTCAATTTTTCCCCAACGGTGCCATTAAAGAATTGCGATTCGAATATAGACTCGACCAAAGCAACAAATTAATAATCCCACAACTTAAAATCAAAATGATTGCAAAAAGTACCGGCGTAGAAGTTTATTGAAATAAATTAAGTGAAAAGTGAAATCAAAGTTGAAGCAGATCTTATCTTCGGCGTCGTTTCATTAGCGGCGAGGCTCAAGAATTATTTTGCGAGCACATATCATCAAATGACAGTAAACGAAGGTTGAGATAGGACGAGGTAACGTGACAGTCTCCTTGATCTCGAGTTAAAGAGAGACCGAGAGCCTTGACCGGCCTAGTGGGGCATTGTTTCACGCCGATAGGGAATAAGGAAACTCGTTCCACTCGTCCGTAAGGCGAAAGACGGAACGCGAGAGAGATAAATCGCGGCAGCGGTTCTCGCAACATGTCCATACGCGGAATCGCTGACCCTCGACGCGAGCCAGTTGCAGTTTCTTACGCGAGTAGGTAGTTTACGTCCTACGTTTCAAGCTCGCGCGCTCAACTGCCGGCAGAAAATGAGTGGCGGGTTTATTCATTTCTCGCGGCGCGACACAAAGAAGCCGATTATTACGGATATCAGAATTAATGTCCCGACACGTGGCTGAAATGGATTTGACGCTTTTCCTCGTATTTACAAAAATTCCTCGTAAATGAATTCATACGTGAATAAAAGTCCGTTAAACATTCCACGTGAAATGTGAGAACTTACTTGCGGTACTTCCGCCAATAAACCATTTATATCACTCGCATGCCAAATCGATTATTATATTGTAAAATATTTATTACATTCAATTCAGCATCAGATATATTTTTCGATCAGAAATGTGGTGTTCCGAATAAACATCGGTAACTTTTGATTTACTTGTTTAATTTAAAAAATATCTGCAGCCGAGGCTCATTATTTTTGCTCGTAATTGGTCCAATATGTTAAGGATATCTTAAATGAGAGAAGTCGATGAATTTGACATCGAAGACAAAGGACGAAGATATGAAGGTCGAATAAAAAATAAACCACCAAGCAATTTCACATCATTTAAATTCATCGAGTATATCAATTTTTGATAAAAAAGACAGTTTCATCGAAAATAATGATCTTTAATCATTCTCGCGTGGAGTCCCCTTTAATAAAGAGCACACGTACCTCTCCATGCTCTCGGTTCTACATTATCGCACCGCGTTGTAAAAAGCTAATTTAATGTAAGTTTAATGGCATTTTCATTCCGTGTAATCATGGCGCACTTCTTTGCACAATAGCCCCGATATCATGAATCCATATGGCCTTATTAAAGGAAATACATTTGACGAGGAACACCTCGCATAAATATGTATAAGTATATACGCGATACACCACGCGAACTACTATTAGCAGTATGTTAAGTCGCGGCTGAAGTCGTTTCCGCGTGTCTAAAGTATTACCAGACCGAGCGCTGCGCTGCGCCAAAAGAACAATCATTTTGTCCCTTCGCACATGTATATATATATAAATATAAATGTGTAGTTGCAACTTTTCTCGTGTTATCTGCCCGCCTCTTCATCGACCTTTTCACCTAGCGCGCTTTCACGAGGCATAAAATTCACGCTAATGGATTTTACACGGCTCCGTGAATCACAGATGAGCCAATACCTCCACTTCGGTACACTCAAATGGTGGTTCATTTCTCGTCTCGAGCTAAATAATAAATATTCATCCCAACGCAACATCAATCTTTCGACAGCATTTTTAAGTGCAAACAATACCCGCGCCTAAGTCAATATCCGCGTTCGTGTGTCTGCCCGTAGCCTCGACAAAAATTTAATTACACGCCGGCGTATCAATCTTAGTCGCGGGCGTACATAAAATCAAGTAGTAAAGATTTTATTGTGCCGCACTTTCATAAAAATCATACTTAATGCTCTTTACAAAGTTCATTCAACCTCCATCGAACGCGGCCAATATATCCTGATTTTGGGGATTTCTTTTGCGGACTATCTACCGACGGTATTGGGCCCTTATTATGTAACTAAATTTTTGAAGTTGGACTGAGGGGGGAGGATCTATGAGACACTTTCACTTTTAATTATTGCAACAGATAAATCTGGTTTTCAGGTAATTATATTGGTGAATTAAAGTTAGACAGAATTGCAGTAAATATTCACAGAACTTTTTCTCAGAACAGTCTGACTCAGAAGCGTGACCCAGACATAAACCAGACTATTAATTGAGTCAGTGCGAGTCTGTATTCAGATTGATGAATAGTCTGGAAGGTCAGACTGTTGTTTAAGCTTTTTATGCATGAATTTGGTAAATGTTTGCTTACTAATCAAGTTTAAAGCAAATCATGAATAGTTCATCGTTATGCTATTAGTTAGTTGTTGAATAAAACTGCACTGCTTAGTCAAATTTGATATAAACTACTATTGACATTTTTCTGTGTTAAAAACTTTTATTCCAAAAATACAACTTTGCTATTACAAGGAGAAAAAAGAATATTGAAAGTTAGTACCTTACTTATACTTATAACTAAGTGGTTTCAAGTTTTAATAAACTGATTTCTAATTCTGGACAAACATTTTAATAATTTAGTTTACCATATAATAGATACCTAGTTAGTATAAGGCCAAACTAGTGAACTTTTAATTAAAAATTCTCTCAGTCTACAAAATTGCCATATAGCAATGATCTAAGCTTCAACTAGGTAACCCAACGCCCACCAAACCCAGCATTTACAGACCAATTGTACCTAGCCAGACGTTAACAACACTAACAATTTTTAGCAATCCTATCTTCCATTGGATTTATCTCTTCCCCCACAAATATCATCAGAGATACCAACTTACCCGGGGTGATACTTGGTGTACGTAGCCGGCGTTGTACCGGCGTGCTGGTAATTATACTGCTGATATCTGTGAGCGCCATCCCTGTACTCCATTGTCTTATTCCCATGATTGATGGACGAATTATCATCGTGGATATTTTTGCTTTCCAAGTGACGCTGGCCGGCGTGGTGTCGGCTCGCGGCTGGGGTCAAATTTGTATTTCCAGTCGCTCCACCGTGAGTCCTTCTGTACCACTGAACATTATGGTACACGTTTGGTCGAATCGTTTGGGTGTTGTACCAGAATGGCCAGGAGTTGGGTCTTCGGTTAGCCTCGCGATGGTCTTGCTGATGTTGAGCCCAATAGCAAGCTGGCAATATAAGCAGCACAAAAGTACAACCCAGCCACTTCATTCTACCTTTATGATACGCCTCAGTGTCAAAGTAACCTTGAGATCAACGAACGCTTCCAAAAGTCAATTTCATGATTGTTAACGACTCGTACTGTTTGTGAGCGATGAGGAAAGGTTGAAGTTGAAAGCAGAATTAGTGCGGAGGATTTTTTTCCAGGAAAATGGAATGATACATTTGCTGGCTAAATAGGAACTGCGCTGACGTCCGTCGCGAAATAGTCCGAAGGCAGAGACGAACACTACTGAACGAGACACGGAGTCTCGGGTGGGCCCCACGTGCTTCGTTCCTTCCTGCGTTCGTTTGTTCGTTCGTACGCTCGACCCCACTCTTTGTCGAATCCTTCTCTCGCATATCTCCTTTTCTTTTCCCTCCGCTCTTTTTGTTTCTTTTAACCATCTTGATCTCTTTCTCCTTCCTTTAAACACGTTTCGCCGTTGAAACGCGTGCTCGCTTGTTGATACATTTTTGACGTTTATACCAAGACGTATCCGAGGTGAATCGCGGAGCGACAGGGACGCGTTTGTCTTCGGCCATAAATTTCGGCCGCGAGTCATCGGTTCGTTTATGTTAGCGATAATTTATTTGACGAAAAGTGTACGATGATGTTGGCGTACGATGTGAAGGTTCCGTGTCGTTGCGTTGAGTTAAATTTAAGGTCCGCTTTCGAGTGTTTGGAGAGGCTAGAAAATGCGTAACTCACACAAAGCCAAGGTGACGTAAACAGCCGAAGAACGGACGAGGGGACGCAGTTTCGGCTCACAACGGGGCAATAACTAATCTATATAATGCGCGAGGTGTCAAAGGGAAAATGATACGGCGTATAATTCAAAAGAGTAATGACAAGTGTTAAATCTCTTTGCATTATTTGCGATTAAAGGGAACTAATTAAGGAGCTGTCTTAAGTTTATTATTATTTTTAATAGATTATATAAGTATTAATCTATGTTATACACCGAGAAAAATAAATAGCATATTTAGCAATAAATCCTGGAATACTGAACCTATACGTTCTTTGTATGTGTATCATTTATAATTTTTGGGAATTTTTTCTATATACATTGTATAGTATTCTATGTTTATAGAACTGTATGCATTACATATACTTAGTTTTTCCATAAATTATTACAGTTACACCTACATATAGGTTCAATACCCCAGAATTTATTGATAAATATACTATTTCATTTTTCTCAGTGTATAATTTTTTCTTACTTTCTTATAATATTATTTTATATTATAAGGAATCCTATGATTTCATGCATTATAATTTTTATAGTTGTATTAAATATATATATATATTCTTCATAATATACTTGTATCAGAGATTTGTTACGACAGTTATATACATATTTTACAATATAATATACAATAGTTTAACCACAATAAATTGCATTATTATACAGAACAGAGTCTAATATATATAATTAGAAATGTACATCGGATTTGATGAAATCCACCTGTGGAAATTTGTTGCGTGGGTGTTAAACAAGTGAAACATGATATGCAAGAATATTGAGAATCTGCAATTCACAGTCTAGTTTGGTTTTCAAATACAGAGCGAAGAAGGCAAATAATCGGCACCTCGATAGTGACTTATGATATATTTACATGACTGTAGACAAAAGCAGAGACAAAAGCATTTATAGAAAAAGTTTGCCCATCGCCAGCAGACTGATTCGTTAAAACTGCGAAAATTGTAAATCAAAATATTATTGATAAAATAAATTTTTGTGCGAGATTTCAATTTATCTTGTTCAACAATATAATGTATTTACATGAAATATGTATTTACAACAAAATATGTATTTACATGAAATCTGAAAAGTTCTTATTATTTTAAAACAACTATTTCTTTAAAGATTTAAGTGTGTTATTCTTGTCAGATAAATAAAATTTCAAAGGGGATTAAAGTACACGATTATTTCAATAGAATTTTCTCGGAAGCAGCTTGCAATCACACACTCATCACTTTTATCACTTTAACAATCTAAGAACTCTTTTGAATGGCTTCGGACGCACTTTCATCGATCAAACTTCACCTTGCTTTAATTTTGAGTACTTCATATTACATCAGCGTGTCCTTCAAAATTTGATATTGAATTCAGCTTGAAATTGGAACAATGTATTTACCACGTCTGCACGTGCTGATAATCTATCAAAGCTTATTTTTTTCGAATCAAATATTATTTATTATCTCCGGTACTTTACGTCCAAAATATGTCCTGATTTTCTGCCTTATCTTCACATTACTATTTGTACATTAGAAGAACTATTTTCAAGCAAAAATTCTATTATTTCAAAGAATTTATCATGCTTATGAGAAACATTTCAAAGACAATGTGACCACGGGACACGCGACATTCATTCTAGTACTTTTATTAAAAAATGATTGTGCAAAGATTACTACAAAAAGGTTGATACGATCATAAATGTAACCATTTAAATGAGCGATAATACTGTTATAAGCACTAACGATGATACTGTCGAGATAAAATAATACACAAGCAACATCTCCCTTGGGAAAATTTCAACTTATTGTCAACAATTTTAAAATAGACATCACATACCACCTGCTGCTGAGATACGTATCGTAATAATTCATAATGAAACAAATCTCAATTTGTTTTATGTTTAAAATAATGTTAATGCAAGTGATATTCATATTCAAATTTATACTGCATTCATTTTCTCAATGTATTGAGAAGTGCAATGTATTAAATTGTTTTTCATTTGTTTAATTACCAGAACTCAATCAAGTAGAATCAACTATATATATATGTATATACTTTTATAAAAATTGCAATTTGAAGCAATGAGATAATTGGAAAATAAAATTCAGACAGTTAATAAAAATTTATTGAAAAAGATAATTAACAGAATGTCTGTTTATTGTTCAAATTAAGAAAGTTTTATTACATGTAATGAAATGTCATTGGTCAAACTTATTATTTTTAATAAATTTTAAATAATTGTATAGTATATTGATTGAATAATAATGTACTAATAGATAAATTCAATACATTTCCGAAAATAAATTCAGAATAATTTAGCACATTATTAAGGATATATTGAAAAATTATTTTTATTATATTTATTCAAATGCGGTCAATAATCAATTACTCAATGAATATTCACATTTTTAACAATTATATCTAATGATTTATTTAAAATATGTATCATACGTCACTTTTACATATGAATAAGCAGAATTATTTTCAAACTACAACATGAATACAAAAAAAAAAACTTTTATTTCAATATTGATTATAAGAACCAAAGTTTATACATAATGGTGAAAAAAGAGGTACATTCTACTATTTGTAGATATCCTTTGGCCAGTTCAGGCTCTGGCAGTCGATACGATCAAAGCATGAAAGTAGCGGCATTTCTTTTTTTAGGTAAACAACGTTTCGCAAGGGAAAAAGCATTTTTACGCTGGGCTGTTTAACAGCGCGAGAGATTAGAGAATGACATTCTATTCCGTATGTTGAATCGATTGTCGTCACCGAGCGTGATCGGCGGAATCATTGTTACGACAACTCGACGGTACGGTGCCAGTTATCTCGATCTGCCGCGAATATAAATCCTGCTACGAAAGCGAAGCATGTTGGAATGATCATATACAGACTTTGACTTCCACCCGACCGTACCGGACTAATACACTCGACGCTGTCGCTATTCAAGCTTCGATTTGTTATTACTACCCGCCGATACAATCGTTATTCTATGCATCTCATTGACGCGGCACATTTGCTACACCACGCGAGATCAGTTGTGTACCATTGTACCGGACGGTCACCGGGCACAGTTGCGTAGGCAGCGAAATGTATACAGAACCTACTGTAAGTCGTTATTCTTGCTAAACCTATTGTGCCATTTTTTTGTCGACTTTTCGGCTGTTACCTAATTTTTTCACTAAACTTTTTGTCAATTTCATTTATTCCAACGTAATTATCATTGTAAATAACTTAGATCTTGAATTTTTAAGAGCCAAGACTGGAGAAGATATACTTAAATATTGGATAGATTAGTTAAATATCTTCTAAGATGATTGTGCAGCCGGTATGGTTGACCTGTTAAAAAAAATCTTGCTAGGATCTTGGAAAAGAATTTGGCACTGGAGAATGGCCAGTATTCTAGCTCAGTTTTTAGGTAGTTTTATCTTATCTAATTTCTTGGCTAGGAAACTAGTTGATCTTCGGTGTTAAATTTTTTCAGTTTATTTTCAGGTAACCTTAGGTGCCAAACTTTTACCTAGGAAACTAAGTAGGATTCTAATACAACTAATACTTTTAGGTAGAAGTTTAAATGTATTTAGGACCAGTTAATATCCTGTGCCAAGTTCCTATCTAGGATCCTAACCAGATCAATCTCAAAAAACCTGGAATTATCATGGGGGTTGGCACAATTAGTAGCATCAAATAGAAATTTTACAAAGAATTAATATTTAAATTTTTCATTTCCATCTAGACTTTAATGAAAAAATGATCTTTTTTTTCATATTAGAATTAAATACTTAACCTAAACATGTTCACAATAAATATTATTTGAAGGACACGCCAAAAACAAAATAATTGAAACATTAGTCATGAAGGCAAATAGCATGATATAAACCAGCGTGTGTATTTAGCTTGAGAAGCGATAAAACGGCATGCAAGCATACTATACGGGACATTATTTAACATGACGTTTGGAAAGAAGCATTACAGAATTGTCGTTACTTGAGGCTAGGAAAATCTATTTTACCAGCGAATGATCTCACACTGGCATGAAATTGTTTCCTGGCGGAAGCATTCGTCGTAATAACTTGTTCTCGACTTCGATAAGGACGCATGGGTATGACTACGCCACTGACAAGAAAATTCAATTAACCCATTGCATGTGAACTTATCGAGAAAAATTGAATGAGGTACCGGATGTTTTTCTATAATATTCCAAGAAACTCCAATATGAACATATGTGCTGGTATCTAACATTAAATCATTCAATAATAAAATAAAAACCAGTTTTATACCATGCTAATTACGAGAAATGTTTATCCAAAACAAATGTGATAAACAATTATACTTTATTTAACAATTGTTCTTCGTTAAATCTTATTTATTTCCAAACAACAATAATAATACTGCGGAAAATTCGATTACTTTACAATTATTTTGCAAGTAACTTTATTATTTGCAAAAAAACTTTTGACGTTTAAATGTATACTATTTGCTTGAATGGAAATGATATTAATTTATGCAAAAATGAAGTACTTACATCTGAATCATAACAGTGTAATATACATGTTTCTTTAATAAAGTCGAACTTAATCTAAGCGAGAAGCTAAAGGATACGCCAGTAGTGCAGATTATTGTAAAAATAGTGCAGATATTCTAAAAGATAAAATTTAACCATAAGAAGCTATAATGCTTCGTAATCCGTGCAAATATTTTAGACGTTCTCAGGTCGGAATGTCTCATGCATCGTGAAGCACTTGTAGAGTCTATAACAAAAGAAAGAAACTTTGTGGTTTGGCGTTCGTACACGGGCGACCTTGGACCGGAGGTCTCCGCATTGCGGTCCAGAATCAGCTTCGTGTCGTAGATTGTATTTAACATTTTGCCGTATTTGATTGCGCACATAAGATTAGAGTATATTGAAATAATATTATATAGTGATAATTGAAACAAAAAATTAACTGACGGGAAAAACTAACTTATTTATCAAGATAATGTGTTAATATTATTATAATATTTATATCAAATTATGGAATATGACGGTATAAGAATAAAAATCTTTGGTTCTTAATAAACATTACTTAATGAACCTTAAACGAAGAAATATGTTGTATACAATTATTAAGTATAAATAAATCAGTTTGTTTTGAAAAAAAAATAATCTATTAATTTAACATAAAAAGTTGTTTTCAACAATATTTTCTACTTGAACTAAAAGGCAAATGAAGGTTGAAATGTTTACATTACAAATTGATCTTTTTTCTCATATTCATACCTTCAATTATTGCTTAAAACTCCGAAATAATTGGCTCAACTTTTACACATGTTATGAAATTGATCTTATTACAAGTTTAAATAGTACGGGAATAACTATAAAGCGATTTTATCGTTTGTTTAGCTTAAATGAGCGCCGATGACAAATCAGATAAAGTTCTTCAAAACTATTTATTTTATTCTTCAGTGGTCTTAAAAGCTTAATAAACACGCCGCGCGAGGTAACTAAACGCAGCGTCATGTAAATAAAATCAACTTGATATAAGGCGAGCCAATCACGATCGTTATCATAATCGCTTACAAAAATCTTAAAGTGATTGCCAGAATGCGAGATGCTCACGTCAATAAGTTTTACCTTGATTTCCCCGGAGGTTAAGCCCCGAGTCGCGCGTTACTTCGGCGGCACGTAACGATAACCATCGGGACAGCTGCTTAATAAACGTCCACAATAATCATTGGCCGAGTTCAATAAATAAACGGGCGCGATTCAAGTCGAAGTTAAGGTTTAAAAAAAAGAATGTTTGTAATCAAGAAATGCAATCCACCGCGTTGTCTATGCTTATATTCCACCTTCGTTTCGGGACAAGGTCATCGATTTTTCGTAAACGATAAGATAGAAGAGGACGGACGTAAAGAACTGACGAAGAATTTGAACTTTGAAACTTCGGAGGTCGTAGGTGTGAACCAGCATGCGAAATAGATAAATCGCCAGGTTATATCGAGTGAAATGTTATTAATAGTTGCTAATATATTTTATAATAATTCGGAAATAAGTATGCATTTATTATATAATATATGCTCTTTATCATATAATATAGTAACATTTATAAATAGAGTGGGGGTAAAGGGCGACTGTGAAGTACCAAGTTCCATTCTTTGGTCTTTTTTTTTTATTAGAAAAAAATTATTTTTTTCTCATAATTTTTAAAAAATACAAATTATTACAAAGAATACCATTATCTGTTATATTTATCTGTTCATTCTGTATTCATTATATATACAACAAATATGACGTTTACAGGATGAAGATTATTCACGTTCACGTACATTCGTAACAGAAGATTATTTTACTTCTGCGATTTCATTTAAATTCATATTTATTTTGTTCTTAATTACAAGTGTATTGCTTGTTTATAATCCCTTGATTTTGCCTTGATAGATATCGGAATCACATGTTTATTGCGTGGAAAGTTCTCGAAAGATTTTTTCGATTAACATTTAATCGTCTTATCGATGATTTGAGGAATTCGGATACAATAATTCTTCAAAGCAGTTGTTCTGATACATTGTGAAAATTCATAATAAAGTACTTTTACAGCTAATCTCATAAGATGTGGAGCGTGACCTTCTTCAGAAGCAGTTCGACTTTGGGGTGGTTAAAAGTAGCTCGTCACACTTATACTAATGAAAAGAGATCTAACCAATCTTTTGTTCGATGTAATTTAAATTGAAATTTATAATCTCAGAAGATGTTTTAATCGTTCTTTCGTTGAGAATTTAGTGTCCTAGAGGTACTCAACCATTATCTTCTCTTAATTGGGCTATATTTGTTGTATGTAAAGAAATCAAATTTGAAAAAAATTTCTGTAATAATAACTTTTAATGTAACTGAAAATTCCTCTCAGAAAATTAAAAAGTTGTTAATATTTATATAGAATAAAAGTTTGAATGTTTTCTAGGTTTTTCATAATTTTTCAAGATTTACCAATACTTTTCAATAAATTGTCGACTTTTATTTGGAAATATTCATCTAATTAATGCAATTTTAGCACCCTTGCGAATTTTCCTTTGACGTCTTAAATCGCTTCAAACCGCTTTCCGCTAAACAGCAACTAAGTCGTAGGAAAAGCAAAAAGTCACACGAGGTCTTTGTGACTTTAGGTGTTAAGTGAATGCAGTGCTTGCTGAACGGTATTAACGTTGTTTTTGGTCGAATAGTCGCGTACAAGATGAGATGTGTAAACGAGTGCATTGTCGTGGCGAAGAAACCACAAGTTGTTTCTCCACAATTCCAGCCTCTAGCGATGAACATATTCTCACAAAATGTTTCTCATTTACTGTTTAGTCTGGCGTAAGGAATTTGGACTGGACCACATCACGGCAATCGAAGAAAGCGGTCAACCAAACTTTGATTTTACTACATTCTCCGAGAATTTAGCAATGTTATAATGTTAATATTACCCCAGCATTATGACATGTAACATTAGACCATTGTTTATTATAATTTCAGAATATATTTTAACATATATAAAAGCATTCAATATGATGTAATTTAACAAATGTAGCACTATTCAACAAATATAGCACATTAATCACAATACCAGTCATACCTTTTGTTGCAGTAAAGGTTTATTTTTAAATTAACTTCATAGTTAAATAAAATGTCAATAGTCTATTGTAATTATCAGTTAAGAACTCATTGGAATGCATTTACACGGTTTGTAAAAACATCCGGGTACATATGTGTGGAACTTATTCATTGCCACTTTTTTACATTTTTTTTTGATCAACCTAAGGATAATTGAACATTTTTTTCGTAACTTTTTATCAAATTAATTGATATAATGATTGAACTCAAGTAATAAGTACGAAGTGGACCATTTTTTCCTTAAGTTTCGGAGCGAAAGTAATACTTTGTTTTTTAAATACAAGGCCTTTTCTCTCGAACGTCCAAAGTTCAATTCTTTCGCGTACAACGTCAGGTCATCAATATAAGTGTCAATCCATTGTCCAAATTTTTTGCCTCTCGTATAGTTTTCATGTCAGTTTTGTTTTTATATTGTTCAGTTTCCGTACTTTTCGGTGTAAAAAATTCTTCATGTCCATGGAACCATGCATAAATTTCACGTAAAATGCACGTATCCGAAAGTCTGACATTTGGTGACCAATTGATTAATTCTATTTACTAACATCAGCAACAATAATTTTCATTTTGAACTAAAAGACTTTGAACTAAATTTCAACGTGAAAATTTTGGCGGAAGTATCGCGCCAAGCGCAATTGTGTTTGTGTGAAATGCACACGTTGCTCAGGTTAAATTTATAAAAACAACTTTGTTCAAACTTTGTGTTAATATCGGAATAAATTACAGGTACTTCATATAACTACTTTCACATATTCAATTCAATTTTTTGCTTATTTTTCATCAGACGAAAAATTGGGGGGGAAAAAGGGAAACCTTATTTATATTAATATAACTTTTTTTTGTTACTTATGTTTTGTAATTATTTTGATTGACGAAAGGGAATTTACCGAGAGTCTTTATACGATCATATAATGCGGATAACAAGATACATTTACATCTCGCAGGATTGTGTTTTTGATAAGTTATCCCGGACAGAACTTCGATGTTTCGTCTAGCCGATCGAACCCTCGCTCTCAGGCAACACGCCAACGAATATATACGTAAGGTCAGTCGTTATTAAGTACGTACGCTGTAATACAGGATCTCGGCTGCTTTTGCTGCCAAATGGGTCAACCTCTTAACGCGAAAAGCTAAGTGAAGGTTACAATGATCTTGATGTTACTCAGTAGCCATATAAAAGTATAAACGCATGCTAAAGCTACATAAAGTTGTTTAGCGGAATTACGAGGATTTTAACGTAGGAAAGCTCGGATATCGCTGTTTTATTTTCTTTTCAAAAAGCGAAAACCTTTTCGCAAATTAGTTTCGTGACGGAATTGTCTATTACTTGCTCCTAGTAAATGGTCCTGAAATTGCCTTAACAATCAACTGGACGCCTTAATCTTGTAACGATGAAAGCGAAATATCTTTTGTTCTTAAAGAATTAAATTAAATCAAATTATTTATTGAAACACATTGTTTTCAATTTAACAAACTTTTATTACATCAATTATTATTATTATATAAAATAAATAAACCTTGCTAAATATCACCAAGGTCTCTTAGTTAAATTTAGGAAAGTCTTCTCTGGAATTTCGCAGAAAGCGAGACTTAAAAAATAAATGTAAATGTTTTGATATTTAGATACTGTATTCGCGACAACGTTCCGCGGGACCACCACGAGCAAGTCCTTGGTTTGCATGGATAGCCACTTTAGCCTTCCTTTGGAATTTCCGTGGATGCATCGCTAAAACTGTCCTCTCAATCGCACCGTTCAAATCGCTGAAAAGAAGATACCAAATGAGCAAATTACACCCCAATTCCTTCATTTCGTCCATTAATCAGATGTCCAAAATCCGAACAATACACGCTCCAAGGAATCAAAATTATAGACCAGCAAATCACAGAAAGCATAATAGTACGGGTATAAAGACGAGGGTGAAAAGATTGTGCACGGGAGATGGACCTTTGATGTCTAGCAGTTCGACCTCTTCTTTGGATAGTCAAAACATTAGTTACCGAGTTACGCGAAGTGGGAAAATTTATGGCAAATATCCAATTAAAGTTAGTAGAATTAGAATGATAATAAAGTAGTATTAAAACAATAGTACGATTTGATCCATTTTTGTATTTTGTACCTGATCTGGTGGATTGCAGCGACGAGAAATTCCCAGTCCGGCAACGGTACGTCCGTCGCGTCCTCAACCCACATTTTATCGAAGGAAGTACAGCAAGTTTATAAAGACTTCTCCTGAGCTGGTGGAAGGTCGTAGATCAGAAAGTCACGTCAACGACAAAGACCAAATCGGCTACCCTACTAAATTTCTGTGAAACCCTCTTCCATTTCTCAACAGATCAATAAGTGTCTACGTTCGAAGGGTCTAGGTTGTGTATACATATTTATATGTATATAACTATATATATATACATGTATATGTATGTATATATACACAGATAGATATGCCTAATGACAGACTGTCTCCTTAATGAGTGCCAAGATACGTTCCTGAGAGAGACATTTAGAAATTGTAAATTTCAAAATGTTGCAACGAAATGAATTAGCAACGTGCATGGAACTTAGAAATGTAACTAGATGTCATAAATCTGGATAATGTTATATAATCTATAATCTAAATGTTTGCAGACTCCGCAAACTTGGATGCAAACCAATTGAGTTGGTTCGCCAAAATGGGGATTTCGCTCGACCCCAATGTATGCATTCAACGAACTTGTCGAGTAGCGAGCACCCTCCTTTGTTATTCTTCTCTGTGCCTGGCTGAAAAACGAAGTCTGTGATTTATGCAGGGTTTTAATTGTATGACGTTTGGATATAAAACGAGATGGTTTCGACGTTTAAACTAAAAGCACTTTTAATAAAATTACGCCAAGAATTTGTACTAAGACACATGCCCTGAATATATCCTGTCCAACGAAAGAATTGTTTTATTGTATCAATAAAACACCCTAATATGTTATGAGTTTATATTCAAAAATATTTAGTTATAAATATGCAATTAACATTTCATGTATTGAAATTTATATTTAAGTGTTTTGTTACTAATATCAATTTTGTATTTCTGGCATTATTAGCATTTTTATTTGTGAAACTAAAATAGCGATTATAAGTAATAATGTGATGTTATTTTGCCAATTTTTTATGTAGAATAATAATTGGAATAATAATTCAACGCACCTTAAAATACTTTTAAATATAATGAATTTTATTTCATAATAAAATTCATCAAATAATTTCGTTTAGTAACTAATTAACGACTTTGTGTAATAAATCCAATAACGGATATTAACTCACTGAATTCTCAATGTTTATAAGTTTAATAAGATTAATTGTATAAAACATTTTTGTAAACTGGTCATATGCTTGAAAAATTTAAAAATTACAATCTGAAGTTAATAAAGCATGTCAATTTGTAAACAATAATATTTGGCAATATACTGATGCTTTTTACTAACTTAAGATAGAAATTTGTTAATATTTTTAGGTATATGTCTATTTTGCGATTAATCTTAGTAAATTTTAGCAATTTTTTCGCCTCCGTGTATGTTATTTCTAAATATAGGTTTGCATTAAGCAATAGGTTTTATCGCATTTCTTTAATTTAACCCCTTATCATACACATACATATATAAGAGCAAAACAATGCGACTTAATATCAAATATAATTTTGACCTTGCCGAAGCCCCGTTTTAACCTCGCTCTATTCAAATCAGATAAGCTTTCTTTGATCTGTTCAGCGATGTTCGTTGATTAAGTTCAAGAGGTGCTTAAGAACATCGACCACAACGTGACTTCCACAATTAATACTAAATCAGTTTCAATGTTAATCTTATAATGAATTTCGTTGCTATCTTCATGAGTTATTCATTCAAAATGTTTACAATTATTACAATACAGCTTTCAGTATTCACGATGTTATTTTTAAATATTCGACAATTTTTATATTTCATAAAAATATATTTTATACTACACTGGGATGTCACATCAGTTTATAAATATTGTTTTTAAAGATAAGGAGGGTAGTGAATTTGATGAAGATGTCTCTGAATCTCAGAACAAACAATAGGAGACATTCAATGGAAGTTAAGGAAGAAAATATAATTTCTATATGGTCATAGAAATGAAAAATTAAATGATGAAAATCGACATTCTCTTTGCAAGCAAATAACAATTAAATTATTTACAAATGCAATAGAAATATGGAGTAGAAGTTTTAATGTGCATCAGCTCCATCAGCTGAGTGCAATAGAACATGCTCAGAATATTCCTTGGAATTATCTTCGAGTTATAAAACTACACGGGAAAAAATACGCCATAGGGTTCACAGCAAAATGGCATTGATTCAACATAGACAAAATATGTAAGATCAACACGGTGTATTGCGTTGACCTAACAGCACGCCTTCTTTTGTTTTACCGAAATTATATGACTGTTTTACCGACAGAGCACGGTTCACTGTATTCACAGCATAATTGTTACTGGTTCACCATGTAGGATCAACAGCGTATGGCCAACATTGTCTAGCAATGTTATTCCTATGCCGTTATTTTTTCCCGTGTAAGAGAATAACTTCCCTTGTGGAAATAAACGATGAAAAATGCTGAAAAGTCCCCATTTTAGCAGGTTTTCAGTGTTTTTCAGCATTTTTCAACATTTTTCAGTAATTTTCTACTAGGGTTGACGGGTTATAATGGTATCATTTTTATGATTTCAACATTTCATTTGATTAACTAAACATTCGTGACTTTAAATCAGATCAGCTGAATCGATAGCAATGGACTTCTTTCAACCGCGCGAAAGCTCACACAACTAAATACTGCATCTCGCTATATAGAACTCTGTACCAAAGTTCAATTAGCTCACTGAAAAAAATAATGCACTTCATATTAGAAGACAATCCTTTAAATGTAATTATGCTTAATTTAAAACTATTTTAAATTTAATATTAACCGGACTTAATTTTGTCGAAATACTAAATGAAAAATCCACTTATTATTAGAGTAATCCGGTTAAAATAAGTGGACATTTCTTACAGTGCTAAACTGCAGTTGACTCAACAGTCATTGTGCTCGGTGCATCTAGACTATCTATTTCTTATCCACATCCATTATTATTCCAAGCACTGCTCTTGTTTATACCGCTCTACTAAATCAAACTACGAAAACACACTCACAAGCATACTTATTATATTTTCAGATTCAGTCAAAGGCACTAAGTACCAACAATAAAATACAAGATAGCCATGGCCACCAAACGCAAAACGTAAGTAAAAAAACGTACTATTAGTATAAATTTAAGTAGCACAATGCAGCGCAATTGTATGTCGGATGCAAAAAGAGAAAACATCCCAGACGATTCTATTATAGTTGCCTAGACGTCAACTTTTTTGTAATCCTTATTGTTGACTTTAAATTGCGATCATACCAACCTATCGATAGCCGAACGGAACAAGTCGCTGGACCCGACAAAAACGCAGGTTACGTGCACATTGAACACGCTAATAGCGTGTTTCGTTGGATGTATATGCCTGTGTGAGTATTTGTGTGCAATGAGAGAAAAATTCAATAAAATTTAACGTGAAAATACCATACTAATTTCCGTTCTACACGATAAAACGGTAATATTATTGTTTCTTTGGTGTAATTATTTTTATCTTTCAAAACAAAATAGAAATTAATACGACCCTCTCAATACCATGAGATTTATTAGAAAATTTATTATCTTAATGAAACAAACAATAATGGCAACTTTTCTTAAAAACTATCCTTTGAAACTCGCTCAATGATGACATATACAAGAGGTTCAATGAAATATAACCACTGAATAGTAAGTGAAACGAGTTCCAAAAGTTGATCGCTTTTTAAGAAAAGTTGCAGTACATAGAAAACAATTAAAAAAATTCTTACAAGCTCGCACAGCTAGAGAGTTCCTAACTTAACAATGCCAATTAAGTGAGACGCGATTAAAAGTCAAACCGATATATTTAGGAGAACCGAATAGTTTCGAATTTTTACGAACGCATACGAGTTCGCAGAAAACTAAAATGGTGCGGTAAAATTTGCGGTGAACAATCACAACATTCAATTAATATTGACCTCGCGTTAAAAATGAAAAGAGATAAAAGTAAAGTTTAGCGCGGTAAAAACTCTTCGGCTTTATTTTAAAAATAAACGCGAAGTATGTTAAAGTACAAACATTACATCCATAACATAACGTCAGGTGTAAAATGCAGTAGTTTTGACTGAATCTTTCTCTGGGTGTGTGGGCGTATAAATCGTACACTGAGAGAAATATATTCAAACTACTTACGACTATTATAACATATTTTTTCTTATCAGACATTTATAATCTGAATGCATAAGGCAGTGGGACTCTAAAAAGTACTATCACTGATAGAACGACTAAAAAGAAATTTAAAAAGTACATCCACATTCATACATACAAAGTTTTTTTTCCCCAACGACGAGAATTGAACTCAAATTTCAATCTTTCCAATGTGTAGAACATCGACAACTTAACCACGACGTCACGGTTCATTCTTATTTACCTAACTTTCTTTAAGTACTTAAAGTTTAATTGTACATTAAAACATGTGAAATTATTAGTTTCAATGGTTACAAGCGTAAACGCAAAAAAAAAAGTCCTATCACCGTCGGCAAAATGCCCCACAATGTTAGAACAAAAAACACCAGCGATGCCTCATGCATTCGGTTTACTGACACAGATCGTACTTAGCGCTATCATATTTTTCTCAGCGCATATGCGTGGGCGCTGGGAGCACGTGCCGTGGCGTTAAAGGGACTGTTTCGCGGGCGCATCGGGCGGACAAATCTAGAGCGGCCCGAGCGCCAAAAGCAATGTGAGCGCGCGCGGGACGAGCAGCCGATGCAATAGCGGTCAGGGTGGGTATCAGGGGTGGCGCGCGCGTGCGTCGACCGCGTGGTATCGATGCCCGGGCAACCTCCCCTTGGCGTACGTCAATGAGTGCGACAAGGAAAGGCGGGCGGTGTACGCGGGACGGAGACATCGCGGGGCTGATTGAACGAGAAACGGAGTCGAGGCAGAGAGAGAGTCGTCAGTAGTAAAGCTCGGCCCGATCAGGCTGGCGCGTCAAATCGGCAACACACCACTTGCCCGCTAGCCGACTGCTTTTATTCGGCTCCCCGCGACTCCGCACTCGGCTATGATCGAACCGGGCGACCCAGCGGACCCCGCTACGTATCTCGCGTGCTTTTTTCTATAAAACCGAAGCGAGGCCTCGGTCCTGCCCGTTGGCTCGGCGCGTTCCGTGCGCTGGCTACAGCCGCACCGCTCAGCGCTGCGACACATTTCCATTCGTCCGGACGCGATTCCCGAAAGTAAAAAAGAAGAGAGAAAAAAAGTAGCCCTTCTCATCTCGAGTGCTTCCGTTGTTACCTTCGCCCGCGCTTGTACTCTTAACGCCTTGATGTATATGCGTGCACGTATATGAGTAGTCAGTGGCAGTCCGGGTCTGCGTCTGTGCGCCTACGTAAAAGCCAGGTGGCTTTGGTCCCTCCTCGGCATGACGTCGACAAGGTAGGCCTTTTTACAATGCGGATGTTGCCTAGTCAAAGATGGCAGTATTCGTAACGCCGAACGACCAGGGGCAATAATTTTTATCGCCCAATTAAAATTTTCGTCTCTTCTCTTAAACAAGCTAATCATTATCGAGCGATGGATTATAACGCACCAGTGTTACAAAAAACAAAGTCCACTCGTTCTTGTTAAATGCGATTGATGAGATGTAGGACTATTGGTAGTCGTGTGCAACTTAGGATTGAGGTTCGGTGTAAAAATTTATTCGTTATTTCAACCAATATATGTTAAAGATTTAATTGTCACATAGCATTGAGGAAATTACAATTGATTTCAATTAATTCGTCGGTTAATAAGATTCCATTGAATTTTTTAAGGGGGGTATTTTTTATGACTACTGAAAATAGATTAGTTTGCCTCGGATAAGTGATCTTAATATTGGCTTTCTTAAGGTGACAGGGAAATTTGAACGAACCAGCTTGATAAGGTTCGTTTGCTGTGAGATATAGTGCGCGGAGAGAAATGATTAGTAAAAATTATTGCTAAGTTAGTAAAACGTGTCAGCCTTCTAAGAATAATTGTCAATAAATTGGTACGTTTTGCTTAAGATAGTAATTTCTCAAATTTTGCAATTATATAACCAGTTTACTAACAATGTCTGTAATTTTTAATAATCTCTTCTCCCCGTATAGTTTTTCTGGTAAAAATTTCGGGCGCGCGCGCCTATTAAATATTCAGTTTACGAGGCTCCAGGCCGTTCTCGACTTTATCATCCGCTTATTATCGGCGCTGTCCTCGCCTTCGGACCAGCGGGCCAAACTGTCGCGTGATTTTCATCGGTTATCATTCGCACCATTTTCAATTTGCCCAAGCTCACTTACCAAATTAAGAATTTGAAATTTGTTTTGAAATTCTACGGGCGATTCGTGGATCTCGCAGAATTTCAATATCATCGAACAATGCAAATCTCTTTGCCAAATAACAGAGAACTATTTCGTATTTATTGATAAATTTTCATTGAGAAATGTGTATTGGTAATGTCGGATGTTGCAACTATGAAGAATTTGCATGAATGAATTAGCAAACGAAAATGTTAATAATGTAATAAAGAGTAAAAGTCTTGTTTCGGTTTATTCCCTAAATATGAACACTTGAATATTTATGTTACGTTAACTAGTGTGCAATATTAAAATTTATTCACGATCAAATGGGGTAACTGCTTGAAAATTTATGAACGCGATATAAAATTTAATTATTAGCGTTAATCATGTATTTTTGGAAATGATAGTGATTACGCATAAATTTGTTCTTAATGATATACTGGTTTAAATATAGATCGCAAAGTGAGATTGAATTTGTTCAATCCCTTTTATTTTATAATAATGAATTATTATTTAATAAGTACATTGTATTTGACATCGACTGTGTACAAAAATAAGGAAATTAATGGAATGGTGGCTGTATCGAACGGATGTTCGAGGAATTCAAGATGATTTTCAGTTCATAGAAAGATTAATGTAACATGCAGGAATAATTATTCCTTTTTCTTAGATATCCAAATTCCGCGAATGAGTCATTACGAGTCATTTTTATTTACCTAGTCTTCTTATTCAATTCAATATTTATTAGATTTGTTGGTATAAACTCGCTACACCGAGGAAAATGTGACAGAAAATATTAGAATTTATCAACCATTATAATAAATATAATAATTTTAACTGCATTTATTAATAATTTCTATCTCAAGTACAAACCTGATCAAGGGTAATTAATAATATAGTAAACTTTATTATATAATTTTTCTCAGTGTGTAGACCAGAAGAGAGAAGTAGAACTTCTTCGGTATCTTTGGGCAACGGTACGTGGCTCGAACTTTTGTTCTTGTAAATTATTTGCACACGTGTCTTTGCCAGGTATAATAAATAATAGATGTACATAATACTTTTATAGACTATACATATGCACTGAAAAAGAAACCATCACAAGTTAATGTGAAAATCATTTTTTACTGTACTGCAGCAGAAAACGTATAGCATGTGTACAAACAAATGTTATGGATCCGAAACATGAAAAATAATTTTATTTTATTACCAATCATATGTTTTGTTAAAACAAAATGATTGTCATCGATTGACAATGAAAACCCAGGAAAATGCCTGAAAAAAACTATACTGATAAATTGAGAATATCATAAATTACTACTATTTTTATAAATTAAGGGACATATTGGAAAAGGAATTATTTCTACTATAAATGATAGTAAAATTCAATAACTATGTAGTAGATTTTCATTCAAAAATACCAAAATATGCTCTGACAATTATCCTTTTTACCATTTTAAGTAGAAAATATATTCACTTTTCGGAAGTATCCCTAAATACCTAGTTGAAAAATCTATGCAGGAAATTACGTAGATTGCATAGGAAACTATAAAAAGAAATAGCGTTATTTTGTAAAATATTTATAAAGGAAAAGCATTACACACTTAACTAATGGATAACAACTCGTTTATTACCTTCCTTTTGCTTTTATTTTTATATTTATTTTATTATTTTCCATTCTAACACATTACATGAAGTTACAAGGGACATGATTTAATGAGATCGAGATTTCAGAATAAATATTAATAACATTATTAATAATAATAATGTTCATGATACTACATGTTAATAATTAATAAGTTTATATTAATTAATAATTAATAATCTCATTATTATTCGAATAATTGTACAAGTAGATGAAAAGCTATTTAAACATTGACTTTGCATTTTTCAGTGTGGTTTTCTAAATATTACTACATAATGTAGCGCTCGAAAGTTTTGGTAACACTCTAAATTAGAGTTTCCTTACGCCTAAAGTTGGCTTTTAGTGAATTTACCCTCCCGTAAGAAGTGCTACATCAAAAGGAAATTAATTTTTTATACAATTAGTGTCACGCATTTGTAAAATAATAAAAAAATAATTGAATTATAAAAAATATTCATATTTTTCCGTTTCACGAGTATTTACGGTACACGTTTTTATTAACGCTTTTTACTGCTTTGTCAATTAAACTCGAACAATTTTCTATAAAGTGCAATATTTCCACAACAGTTGCAATCAATGCATTTGTTTCTGAATACATTCGAAGTTTATGGTGAAAACATTACAACAGAATAAAACAATTTATTTATATAAACATTGAGGACAGAATATGTCCTCATTTAAACACCTAATATAAATATTGATTTATATATAGAAAATATCAATTTAATACTTATTTAATTGTACATTCAACTTTGTATAATGTTAAAATATTGTTCGAATTTTTTATCAATTTATATTCAATATGCAGGACCATAACTGCTAAGAGATGAAAAGTCTTCCTTCGGGCTTCCTTTCTTCGTCCTTTGTCTTCGACGTCAAATTCCCTGTGCTTCAACTTCTTCTTAAACACTCCCAACTTCTCTCACTTTATTGAACTACCTATAAGCAATCGCTGCGCCTAAGCTGCAGATTAAGAACAAATTGAACAAGTAAATAAAAAGTTCTAGAAAAAAATATCTGATGCTAATACAAAATCGCTATTATTTCAAGGTTGTGTTGTCGAGGAATGTCCAACCTTACCATATGACCTTTTATATCAGGCAATTCTAAATATAACATAAAGATATCGCCATCTTTTGTCAAATAGCGGAGAGACTTATTTGTATACTTGATAAAAAGAAGTAGAAGAGTGACATAAAAGATGAAGTAAATGGAATAAGAAATGAAATAGAAGCGTGGGAATTTCTGAGGAAAAAAATAGAGGAAAAAGTCCATTCAAAGATTTGCAAATTTAGTATTGAAGAGTGGAGAGGATATTTTTTAAAGGTATTGGGAGGGAAAAATGAAGGACTAGATAAATACAAGGCAAGAAAGGTGAATAATTGCAGATGTATGGTCCCAGGTAGGAATTGTAAACTGTTTCTAAAATGGCCCAGTTCCTATTTTCCTATTGTTTTTAGAGGTACTCTTAGGGAAAACTATTGCAAGCACTGGGCAAAGTGTAATACTTTTGTATAGATTGGCCTAGTTTATCAAAACTGTGCACTGGAAAATCTGCACAGATAACGTGTAGAATATTATTAAATAAATTAAACTTCTCACGAATTATTTATCGCAAAATTTATTATTATAAATGTTATCAACTTATTGAAAATTTCGCGGTGAATAAATGTTGTACATACAATGTACATTTTCTGTAAAATAATTTCAGCTAATTCTAGTACGTATGAATTTATCTCTTCAGTCCATATAATTAAAAATAAAAGAAAAAAATTGATAAAAATATGCAAGTTAATGTGAAGAATAAATGTTTAAAAATGCTTTCCGAGTGCCAATAAATCAATAATATTAAAAATTTTCCAATGAAATGGCTGTTACTAATAACAGTCCCCATCTCTCTCACTCTCGTTCTGTATATAGTATGGCTAATTGATTATGTGTAATTAGATTATAAGAGTATTTGATTTAATTATTACGAACAATTTAAAATACTAAATAAGATAGTTAGATATTATAACTCGATCGTTTATAATACAAAATCAAGATGAAATTGCATGAAACAAAATTAATTTTTCAAATGTACACATTTATCTTCATCGAGAAAAAGACATTGTATATTTCCAAATATATTGCAGAAAATTTTGACTTCCCTTTTAATATTGGTCACCCTCTATTTATTTTTTATTTTTGTTGATATTACAAACTCTAATGTCTGCGAGAATCGAACTCTGTCTCGAGCACTGCTGATTAAACTTCTTTATCCCCTGCACCATGTAATCTCGAACAAATATTACAATCTATTTCATTCTAAATGTCTGAAACAAAAAAGCTGCTAGTGCATTGTCACTTTTTATGAATGCTACAATACTAAAGTAAACATAAAGGTTGAGAAAATGGAATCGTGATAGAAGAAATTGTGAACATTATTTAAATGTAAATTTTATGTAAATGTAAACTTTATGTAAATGTATATTTTATATTTTATACGCCCTACGTATATACGTACTGTACGTCCTATACGTATAGGATACCAACTTTAATTATACGGTTAACATTTTTCAAATTTTTATTAAATTTAATAAAATTGATATATAAAAAAATATTCGCAATCTTAGCGATGGAATTCATTACATTTATTACTCTAATGTGGCCGCATTTTTGACGTTACTTTATTAAATTAGTGAAGGTAGAAAAAAGTATAAGAGTATTTCAAATTAATTTGCGTAATATCACATGCGAATTGATCGATACTTTATCGTGAAAGTCAAGTATTTCTCACGTGTTCAACACTGCATAAGGTAGTTAGTTGAATGGCGTAAAACATATCGGGGCTTCATTGAGCCGCTTTTTATGTAACTAACTTGACCATTATCCGTTTCTTGTCGATGCACACGAAATTCTAACATTATAAGCAACACTTATCATTATTCAAAACAATCCCACTGTCAAAAATAGTACTATAAATTATTATTATGAAATTGAATTAGACAAAGGACAAACATTTTAAAAGTGTGTAATGCAATTGTTACTATTATTTTTAGTTCAAGTCGCTAAAATATTTTCATTGAGTTAACAAAATTTATTCGTTAAGGTTTGATTTGTTTAACATGCAAAAGTTGTTCTATCTTTCTCTAATTTGTTATGATACTTGCAGATTAATATCAAAATCAGATTAATATCAAACGTTCATTTATATTTCTACTTTAGTTAGAGCAATAATAACATTATTTTATGTGTTTATAATCAAAACAAGATTTTAATGCTGCATTTTTGACATCCCCATTCCAATAGTAATCTCCTTCCACCGACTTAATCGAAAACAATAACATCCTTACTCAGTTCGCTAAAATTATGTGCAAAATCATAATTTATTTCGATGCATCAGTCGCATAATTAAATTGGTGATAATATGTATAAAATATTATACATATATATGCATATAATATACGTACAATATAAAGTTCCATGTATTTTATAAATTGATTTGCGGCAAAATAATTACATTTTTTTAATAATGCGGCAGTAATGGTGTTAAATTATTTCTGAATTAGCAGGGAACTTTTTTGTCCGCAACTAATGGTAATGTTTGGGCGACTTTTGAATAAATTATTGACTGAAAGAGCAAGTTCGGTCTCTTTCAACTTTGGTTTCCAAGATGGATCCACGCTTTTACTCCCTCGTGGCTATTCATCTAGTTAGTTATAATACTATAAAGGAACTTGGCGCATTTGTTATTCACGAATAACGCGAAATCTATTTTATCAAGTTTGCTTGCTCGCAAGAAGTGGTTTCACCGAACTTGAGTTCCTTGACGACACTACTCATATATAAATTATAAAATTTGCCGATACTTCTGTTGTGCATTTCTTACACATACTTGCACGATAGTTATACACTAATGGAATTTTAATTAAAATTGAAAATGTTGAAACTTATCGGTTATTGATATTTCGAACTAATCGGTTCGACAAGTTCATCGTTATATGAGGTTTATGTGGAAACCAGGCGATGAATACACTAAGAAAATATTTTAGAGCAAATATTAAAAGTAAATGTTGTAAGTATAACACGCAAAAGAAACAATATTACAACCTAAAACTTTTGTATTTCAAGTTTTTAGTAAATTAAATTTTAATTTACGACAAACTCATATTAAAATTTCGACAAAGATATATTGAAAATTACTTTGCTTTGAAAATTACTTTACGAAGTTATTATACCAATTTAATAACATTTTTCATGTACACAGTAAGTTTTTTTTTAGTTTATATTGTTATTGCAACTTTGTCTGTAATGATAATGATTATATTATCGTATTAAATATTAAATTTCATTGCATGGCGCATAACATTTTATTGTAATGCTATGGTAAAGTTGCAGACATTGTGATCTTTCTAACACTGGAAAGTGTACTAATTTTAAATAAACCTTCTTCTCTCAGTGTTTAAACAAATGTTATTGTGCAAAATTTTTTGGCGATATAAAATAATGTTCATATATAATATAATATTTACTAAAATGTATAAAGAAATTAAATTTTTATACTTGCATAAAAATCGAAGGTCTACTTTAATTAGGGCGAATATTGGAGTAGTTTTATATGAAGTGGTGCAAGGCCTAGAAGAAAGCGGTAACATATAATATACCCCATTTAGAATCGACTAGGCTAAATTATGAATGGCGGTCGATATCATGTTAGACCGCTTGTACGCTTTGTAAAAGAAGTCTTCAGTACAATTTTTTTACTTCCAATATTAATTATTGCTATTAGAAGTAAATGAAGACCCTTTGATTTGTATACCTATCAATTCTAAAGCGTGAGGTAAATATAGCGTAAGATTTTTCAAATCCTTTATAGGGTAAACTCCCCCAATACGGTTCCCCAAATAGTAAACGATATAAAGGTCATTTTAATTGACCATTTTGTCCAAATAATGACTAACTGGGAAAAGTAGGATTAGTATTTAACATGGTTTGGATTACCTAGACAATACAATTATAAAACTAGACAATCAAATTCTTTCAACTGGTATCATCCTAAAATTTGATTTAAACAGCAATACTTCTTGAAACATTTATTAGGCCAAACTTATTTTATATTTGTAACTCAAATTATTATAACTAATTTGTTTAAATAATTGTTTTTTTCCTCTTATTTTACAGAATTATGGCGCGGTGGGTGTTTTTACGTTATTTCTGGGCTTTAACGTTGGAGGAGTTTGAAGGAAGCTGTGCATTTCGTGAACTGTAAAAGCTTCCTTCGATAAAACGACGAAAGAAGAAGAGCGTGCTGCAACGAAAGTTGGTACTGCGAAGTCAAAAAAAATTGTAAGCACTGTATAGGATCCGCTGGAGGATCCCGAAGACAGGGTGAAGGGTAAACGCACTTAAGGGCGGTGGGGGGGATGCAGCGCGAAGGGGCGGCGGCATGGAGGAGCCCTCGCTGGAGGCTCTCATGCAGGCGGGCCTCATATTTGTGGTCGGCGTCGCCATCATCCTCTCCAATCTCCTCATCATCGCCACCTACCTCAACTTTCGGGGTTAGTCCTTTAGCAGATACTTCTTTTTTTTACTTCAAACTTTTTTTCATTATTCCATTAAAGCAGAGTTTACTAGAATTTCAAAGTAGGTTTAAGGCAGTACACTGAGAACAATATAAAAAATATGGACAATTACTGTCTTTAATTATGTTTTAGATGTATATCCATCTTAAAAATTGCTGTTTTCTAAAAGCAAAGAAAATAGTTTTAAATGTTATATTTATAAATGGAACAGACATTTTTCCGTTTAAGGCATTTAAAGTAAAATGATTGTATTTATGACAGGTCCCAGTGAGGTGATAAACTACTATTTGCTGTCGTTGGCATCGGCAGACTTGCTCTGCGGTCTGCTGGTTGTGCCACTCTCAGTATATCCAGCTCTAGTACGGAGATGGGTATACGGGGATATAGTTTGCCGATTAGTCGGCTATCTGGAGGTTACTCTCTGGTCGGTATCAGTTTACACGTTCATGTGGATCTCTGTCGATCGATACCTCGCTATCAGGTAAATTCAACCTTAACAATGTACATTGTTAAACTGAAAGGCATAACATACGTGATGTGCCGAATTCCCCTTCCCTTTTTTTTGCAAAGTATAACATTCTTATATTTAATTGATACTGTAAGTTATTTTCAAGATTATCCAAACAAATGATCAAAGTAAAATTTTCTTAGATAATCTTCTATATATTTTTATATGTTATCTTAATCTTATTTTATATTACAGACTTATTAATTAAAAGGCTTGTGTAGCGTAGCTTTTTTGTTACACATTTGAGTAACGAAAGTACTTCGTAATAATAACGTATAAGTTGCTTAAATCTGTGGAAGCAGATTAAATAAACAGTATTCCACGATGAATGTGTCAGTTGTCTCTAGGAGATTGTTCTGACGCACGTGATACAATCATTAAATTAATACTTTTTTAATTAAAATAATGAAACGTTAAATTAATATTCGAAATGGAATCCGCGTATTTATTCGTCAACGGGAGAATACTGTCCGATTTAAAAATTCATACACACGTTCGTCTGCGAATTATTGACATAACAACTGCACGCGTATTTCTCATCACTTTAATAAGAGTCGTTACCATGACAATAATTTGTAACCAATTTCTTTTTATACTTTCTACAGATAAACGTATTATTATAGTTTGTAAAAACGATTTGATTTATATTTAAGCTTTCATTTAGCCTTATATTATTGCACTAAAAAAAAATCATTAAGAAATACTGTGCTGGGACCTTAAAGTGAAACCGTTTGTACAATATAGGAAAAATTACCATGCCAGCACAGTAAAAATTGCCGTTTTCAAATATTTTACCACAATTTTACTCTATAAGGTTCCAGCACAGTAATTTCTAATGATTTTTTTCAGAGTATTAATAAAAAAAGAAAAGAAATATAGTTCAACATGCTATATGCAACATTTGAATGTTACCAAGAGTTTCTCTAAACATAATTCTCGTTTCTTTTAACGTATATAAAACCGTACTCAAAGTTAATCTTTACTCTCTGTAGAATGATTATAAACGTTATTGTTCCCTAAAATAGAGAAATGTAGTTGAATTATTTAATGACAATTGTGAGATATTGTGAATTTGTTTAAAGAAAACCACTGCGCTACGAGACTGTGCAGACAAAGACGAGATGTCAATGTTGGATGGCATTCACATGGATCAGTGTGGCTATGATGTGCTGTCCTCCTCTGCTCGGTTTCAACAAGCCAATTTTCGATCGCGAGGCCTTTATCTGCATGCTCGACTGGGGAAACATGGCCGCATACACCATAACCCTCTCAATTCTTATACTCGGTCCGTCGGTCATCACCATCGTGTACACCTACTTTTACATATTCTCAATGATGAGGAAACTGCGTTCCGGCGAACCCATTCACGACAAAGAATACGCGACTGCTCTCTCGGAGAACCTAAGCAATCCAAGTCACATTATGTCTTTTGTCTTGGTGATGGCCTTTTGGGTGTCCTGGGCACCTTACGCAGGTCTTAGGATTTACGCTGTAGTTAATGGACCGCCACAGGTAATCATTATTCTTTTATTTCACCGTTTTACATTCGCGTAACACATGGTGTTAAATAATGTCACATGGTCACGTGGGCGTAGACCGATTAGTAGTCTGCGGTGCGTGTGTCAGCGCTTCGAAAATTGCAGACTAAGCGGAGACGGTGCTCGGATGGGACTTCCCTCGTGGAAAAGAATGCTGAAAAGTCCGAATTTTAGCAGTACTCGATTGTTTTTCAGCGTTTTTAACACTTTCAAATCAAAGATTGTCAAAATGCATTCGTTGTAAATATAATAATCACAGAATCATAACTACAATATTTAGCTTTAAAAAACATCTTAAAAATAATGTTTGTGTTTAAAACATCTTTCCTTCTAATTCCTTGTAAAAATGACAACATGTTAATCTATAACAAAGCATAATAAAATATATAATAATAATAAATTATGTAATATTATATCAATAGTTTGATAGTTAAATAAATATTAACAATTAAACTGAATTCGTAGGTGCCATTTTTGCATTTTGCTGTGGTATGGTTCGGCGTGACAAATAGCTTCTGGAAGGCAGTCATCCTCAGCACTCTAAGTCCACAATTCCGTCTTGCGGCGCGCGTACTCTGTCTGACACTGTGTTGCCGTCACAGAAGACTTCCGCCGGAACTGCTCGGCCTCGATGATGATGATTAAAATATACATATAGGCTCGCATTACAAATAAAAGCGGCCTTGAAACTTGCGATACGTTACTATTTATGAATGTATATACATATATATTAATGTATGTACACTCTTAAAAAAATCCCATTTATTTCAACATACTTTTCGACTATATCCGAGTCTATTCAAAATAAAAAATGTGTTTCAAACGGAAATGATTATTTTAAAATATGTAAGATTTTTCGTTTGAAACGAAAATGATATATTTTGATGAACGGTATAATTTGTTTTCTATTTAAAAGAATTATTTAAATGTAAGAAGAAATCTGTTAGGGACATTTCAACATTGACAACCGGCACTGGATTAGTGAGAGAAACGTATGTCAAAAGAAGATATGGAAAATACTGCCAGTCAATTTTGCAATGTGGTCTATGACAGTCGAATAAAAAAGCGCCAATTTATATAAATAATATAAAACATGGCGACGGTAATCTTGAAACAAAAATATTTATTTTCATAATATGTAATTTCTTTAATTAAAATTTTTCGTTCAGTACTAAATAAAATGTTGGATTGAAATAAGAATCCTCTTATTTTAAGAGGAATATGAATTGTTTTTTTGCTTTAAGTTATTTTCCTCTAAAAATTAAACGAATTCATTTGGTCGATATTCCGAACAAAAAATCTTTTAATCTAAAACGATTCGTTTCAAATTCAAATTCGAACGATTGTTTTAAGAGTGTATATATATGTATATATTTGCGCGCTGCATTCCTAGAGCATCGTCCCTTATGTCTATATACAATCTCCATATACGTATAATATCGATCATTCGATAATCGATGAGATCGATTCCTCTTGACTTTTAACTTATAATTACTTACGTAATACCGTGATCGGTGTGTATATAATTAAACAAGCGTATGAAACAATAACAGCCGGAAACAAAACAACTCATGACTGCGAACAAAGCTAACGAATACAAAGTAATATAAACTAGAAACCAATGAAGAAATTGAAAAGTGACATTACTTGAATCACGCCTCTTTGTGAAATATTTAAATTTCTTTAATAAAATCAGAGTGGAACTCGCGTTGATTTTTTACACAAAAATCTACTGGATTTAATTGTTGAATTAATAAATAATCGATAAAATGTGATTTCATCCTTTACCTTAACTGTACTTTTTTTGGTATCGATGCTGAAATCTTATTAATTCTCTTTGACTCGTTTTAAATCTGAATTAATTAGAATTATTACGATTTCATTGAAACGAGTAAGAGTAATATATAATTAATAACATTTATAAATGAAAGGTAATCTATCTAAAGAAAACTGGATGAATTAATAAATATTTAGTTGAAAAACCGTGAGACTATGTTTATACGTTAAATGTTTTGAAATTTTATTAAAATAATTATCAACATGTACGTTATTCATTTTATAAAAAAGTACTTATTTGTATAATTTTAATTTCCATTGCGATAATATTTCATTTTTAATTTTTAGCACCCATTTATACATTAACTAATTATGAAAATTTATTGAATTATTTTTTAATATTTTATTGAAATGAATACATCGTTCAATATGATACAATCCATAGTGCGTATATGAAAATAAATAATGAAAGTAAACATTTGAAAATCTCAGCAAATAATGCAGTTATAAAATTGTCATTTCTGTTTAAGTGTGGCAAAATATAATCTGTTGGATTAGCATCAAAAACTGGTGGATAAACAGTATTTTCCATTTGGAACAAAATATAAATACACGTTGAAATTCTAATGTTAAAATTTAAAACTAATTTTGAGATTAAACTGTGCAGAATTAACATAGTCAATCAACTGAATGACGATACAATGTTATAACGTTTTACAATAATCTTAACATAATTCTTTTTTATTGTACATCGATATTATTTCCAGTGTGTATTTATACGCTTTATTTTATTCACTGGATCTTCCATACACAAACATTTCAATACAATTAGAGCTCATGTGGAAATATTTTAAAAAATCGTTGTATAACATAAAGTGCTTGCATCATTTTTAATATTCAGTACAAACCACATCTGTCAAATTCAGACAATAGACATAACGGTATATTATTCCGCGAATAAAAGTTCAATGAAAAATAATCAGAAAATCTTTATCTATTAATTTCAACTAAAATTGAATGTTTCAATTGAAATGTTACTACGATTAAGGACTTTATATAAGACAATTAAAAAAATGTCTGACAATTATTTCAACTCAAACAATTGAGAAAATCAGTAAGTTTGATGATAATAATATAACTTCCATTATTATGCGCCAGACCAAAATAACGCGATAATTCACATTTTCAGTCAAATTGATTTCACTATCCATTTTATACAGAATTTACCAGGTTCACACTGATATGGGTTTCACGGATTTAATTTCAAGGTTTATAATTTCATAATATTAAAGCAATTATAATGTTAAATAATATTTTTAACAAATTATAGAGAAAGATTTATATAATTATTCTCTATTACCGTCCATCGTTTAATAGAACTTATACATCTTCATTTAAAAATAATCATAATTTTTATAGATTTAAAATACAAAATAACGTGCAAAAACGTAAACAAACTTATATGTCGCTATCAGTTTAGTGTTTACGTATTTGCATGTTTTAATATGTATTTATATGTTCTATACATCATTTTTAACAGGGCTCCTTCCATTCATTGTTTCCTTCAATAGTGTACGTTTGCATATTTTCATTTGATTTGAACATAATGATCTTACTTTGTATAAAACATGTATACTGCAAAAGTTTAACACTAATTCCATAAATAATATTGACACAAGTTTAACAGATTACCTTTTAAGTTTCTTTATATTAATTTGTTTCAGTATAAAACAGAAACTAGTTAGAAATAAAGGGGATAATAAAAAAAGGCAATTAGAATTCCATTATTAACCGAAATATTCTAATGTGGACTGTAAAATGGTACATTCACGCTATTTACATCGAGACCCATTTTTATTTAAACAACCCTAGAACAAATAAAACTAGGCTTACTGAAATAAAAGACTGGGCCTCATAATGAATAAACCAGGATATACTTAAATTTACTACACACTAAATGATACTAGGACCCCTATGGGTACATCATCTTGGACTCGTGTAGGTTGAATTAAATAATAAAATTTAACTTTAAAACTACAGGATTTTGTCTTTAAAGGACGAAGAATTTTTTTGCAACTATTTAACGTAAATGCATCAATAAAAAACTATGTACTAGTCAGTAAACTCTTCATTGCAATGAAAATGGCAATGTATTTTCAAGAAGCTTTTCATTAATTGGTACATATTTTAACTGTTTATTTCCTGGTTAATTTACAGTTAAGATTCGATTCTTTTGAATTATTATTTATATCCAGAAATATTTCCACGCGGGTGTCTTCTTTCGAAAAAGTCATTTTATGCATTGAGTTTATCAAAAAAAAAAAAAAAATATTAATGTTTTGAATGCTCCATTGAGGCCGAAATTTATTTTAATCAGAGCCAATGTAGGTCCAAGCTGGATCCATCATAAGTCCCTCTGAGTCCAAGCCCTTGAAAATAGCTGTTTTCAGCCCTGAAAACGCTTCTAATAGGAGGAAACTGCTATTCCTACGACAGTATTGCAAAAACGAATTGTGATTAAACATTAATGCATTCGTTACGCTCAATTAAATGTTCGCACTTTACGCGGCGAAGTTTCAAATAACGTGATCTCACAAGCTCACCTGTGGTACTCTTTATATGACGCAGGATAACTCGAAATAAATACGTTACGCGATGAATTTATTATGCAACGCAAATAGGTCAACGCAATAGAGCAAAAATATGTTCATCACGTCTTTTAGCCGTACCGTGTTATAGTACCCGCGGTGTTCTCGAAAAATATCTTCTTGCACTGAGAGAAATTGATATGAAAATTTTACTGTTTTTAACAGGAATTCGGGTACATAGCCCTTAACAGCTAGAAATTACTATTGGTAAACAGTTAAATATAATATTAATTTGCAAAAGTATAAACCCATTTCAGTTTTAATTTTTCGCATTCTTACTTAAAGAATAGATAGGAGCTTAATTAACCCTGTTAAAAAAATCTACCTGGGATTCTACATAGGAATTTGGTACCGGAAATCAGCTAGTTTCCTAGGTAGTTTCTTAGGTAGTTATAGGATTTTCCTAGTTTCCTAGCTGGGGTCCTAGGTTGAAAACTAGTTGATCTCTGATCCTAAATTCTGACCTAGAACCCTAGCTAGGAAACTAGGCAAGATCTTATAACTACCTAGGAATCTCGTTAAAAGAGGATAATATACAGCCGCTGTACTGGGAAACAAATTTACCAGTACTGGTAACTCTGGCAACAGTATTGTACCAGTAATGAGCCTGTTGAACATTTTCTACTAGGTGGTTATATTCTGATTTTATACATATATGTATATACCACTAGTACGTTTAAATACCTTAAATTCTTCCTTTTAAACGGTAAACTTTTAAGTCTTATTTCTCTCAGTGTATTTGCGACGCTTTCTTGTACATTTTCCTTTTACTTATTGTTACTTTTCACAATTGCAAAAGATAAGATCGATTGCACTTACAGATGTTCTCGAACACGTAATATTAAGCAGGTTCAAACCAGCAAACTCACAGTGGCAAGTACATTATAATACAAAAATCTTGCCTATTTTACGTAGTAAGGTCACGCTCAATAAATGTCGTAGTGAGCAAAAGGAATATAACCATTTTCGTGGATACTATATTGCATGGTGTTGAGAGTGAATATTATTGAAATTTTTAATAAAAATAAGCGATCATACGGAAAGAATTATGTTTATTTTTTAATTTAATTACTTCGGTGTTATTTTTCTCAAAGCATTCTCTTCAGCTATATATATATATATATATATATATAGTTAAGTTTAATTAAAGTCCCTTAAATTTATAAATGGTGTTTAATTTTTATACGCGCGTGTCTTATAATGTACGTCTTATAAATTTTATATAATAAGAAAAACGGAATAAAATTCAACTGTTTCTTTTTAACTGTAGAAATGGCAATTTAATTAGGAGGTAATTGATTCTTGCAGCAAAACATTGGTTAAATTTTACCTAATTTTTTTTATATATAACATGGGGACATGTGACGATGAGTTTGGAAAAAATATTAAAAGAACTTAAGGCGCGAAATGTTAGTAAAATTTTGGTAAAAATTTCTTCCGCTAAGATTATAGACATTACTGTGAAGTTTGGATATATTTTTAATGTCTTTAAAAGATTTCGATGAATCTCCAATGTCACCAGTTTAGAATAAGCTCAGAAAAAAAGTTAATTTCTCGGTGTAGAATATGGAATACATTGTATAAAGTTTATAAGTTGAAATTTTCATTTATTTTTGACATAAAGTTCATGGCGCATTACGTGGCAGTGGAGGATATATGTAATATGTAAGGTTATTAAATAAATAAAACAAATCTAATAGTCAATTATCGGAGATGCCTCTACGAATGCGATGCGTCAACGATGCACTTTTCCGTCATCGCCCTAACATGTAGATCGCTCGATCGTCGAGGGCCATTTGCACGACATTTTCAGCTTTTCTAATGCGCTTCCTTCTCTGTAATCCCAATTGCGATGGGCTCTCATACGAATAACGATGTTGAAAATTGAGCGAAAAAGCAAGATATTCTTTTTCTTATAAATTTTTTAAAGGTTCGTTTAACTTAAATTTTTAGATCAACACTCGTTGCACTTTTAAAGTTTTTTCAACAAAACTTCTTTGCCATACCCGATAAACACGAAAAGATCCATTTTGAAATAAACTTTAGGCGCATTTTCTATGAATACGTGTAATTTTGCTTTTTCAATACACTTACCAAAAAAAGGCACTCACGTGCGTTATTTCGTGCATAAATTATTTTTTCTCGTAAATTATAAACGTATACTAATATATTTAATTTAATATACTCCGTAACGTAAACTTATAATATATAATATAAAAGTATAGTGCAAACACATTTCTGAATTTCTACATTTGCTGAAAGCTTATCTAACAGAATATGTTCAAGTGTATTATGTTTAATATTATATTCGCATAAAAAAATGAGACATTCAAACGCGAAGGAAATAAACATTGATTCTATTCAAAAGTGCATAAAATGATTTGTTACATTTCGTCTGAAACTATTTACGAGACTTTCATTGCCAAGAAAATATACTTGGAGAAAAAAATGAATTTTAATATCAATTAATTTTTTGCTTTTCCTGTCAATTTCTTGTAATATTTCTAACGAAGCAAACGATATTTCAAAGATGAGTCATAGTGATTCAATTGCTATAAAAATGTAGCAAAGAATAATAATAAATTTGAAATCAGCCAAATTTAAATATTATTACTATAAATGTGACATACGACTTTGATAGAAACTGCGTTAAATTTTGAAATTAATCTTGCAATAATCTTTTACTGTTTATTATATTTACATGTATAAGATGAAAATATCTTGTGAAAGTATGCTCTTTAAACACATAGGTCTCACGGGTTCTTATCGGCCGCGAAAGCGCGTAAAACGATATAAATATGATAAATCAAAATGCAATTTAAGCGCGGGCATCAGTCCTGCGTACTTTGTTTCAATGGTATGCGGTAACAAAAAAATGTTTCACTGTTACTTACGTAACATACGTTAACGAAATTGTCCCTCTCTTTTTTTTTTACATTAAAGCTAAAACGTAAAAAAATGTAAATTTTTTACCCGTGAGACTACTACTTAAATCTCTACGTGTCGTGAAAATAATTATATTTAATGGAAATTCTGTGCGTAGCGCAATCAACAGCATTTGTAATATGAAGCTATTGTCAAGTGTATTATATAATTTATGAATCATCGCCATGAATCGAAATTCGCGAACAATAATTGCCGGTGTTTAAATTGTATTATGGTAATCTTCAAAGTCATCGCATATTTTCCTTTCTTTTTAATATTTATGATATAATTATTCATATAAACATTTTAAAGGGTTGAAATTGGAAAAAAGGGACTGTTCGAGGTAACTGTTATATGAAAATTAACTATATTTATTTTATTACCCTTCTAATCTAGCTAGGTTCCTAGACAGAAATTTGATATCGAAGATCAGCTAGATTCCTAGCTAGATTCCTAGTTAATTTAAAGATCTTATCTTGTTTTCTAGCTAGAAAACTAGCTGATCTCCTGTGCCAAACTCTTACCTAGAAACTTAACTAGAAAGCTAACTAGGAAACTAGATAGGATCAGAAAACCACCTAGGAATATATATTTTGAAACTGTTCACCTTTACCACGCTATGTTTCAGGAATGTTTTTTATAAATTTTCATTGTATAATACAATCTTAATTAATGAAACAAAAATATCTTTAAGAAGAAAGGAAAAGTGTGAAAAGTGAGAAGTGAAGCAGTGATCATCCGAAAAGAAGATAAAAGAGAAAGAAAGAGAAAGTGGAGGAATACTGACGTCGATAAACAAACCTACACTGGGAACAATTTTTAGAAAAAATTACTACGCCTTTCGGCAAACAATCTTTATCGAGTTAACTTTTATGTATTTTCTTATAAGTATAGAAAATGGTCGGCTTAATTTATATAATAAAATATACATAATATAGTGAAATAATCTTGACATTCTTTTCCTTAAAGCAACAAGAAAACTTATATAAACGAGCTCGATAAAGTTCGCTTGCTGTGATTCGTAATAATTTTTCCGAAGAAATTTTTCTCAATGTGTCCTATGACGACCATCATCATGATTCATTACATTTTTGTACCTAGTTGCTAGTTTTGTACTAGTTTTGTAACGTACCTCATCTCATGGACGTGCTATTATTAAAAAAATTTAAATGGTTGTTGAAGAAAACAAATGTTGATCGATGACTTGTATGTACGTTATATACGTGTTCGTAGTTGTGTACAATCGCGCATGTCGAAACAATGAGATAATACTACTATGGCTATTGACCTTTCTTTTATACAATTTTACAGACAATTAATTGATTTTTACAAGCATAATTTTAACAATAAACAGATACGATAATATTAATAATAACAAAAACACAAGACGTATATTAACGGTATTAAAAGAAACTTATCTCAACGATGAAAATTACTTTGCGACTTTCATTTACAGTATGATACGTGTAACATTATTTGTAACGGAGTTAAATTGATGACCATTAAAGGGGGGAGTGATACTCGGTACGCGAGAATAAGCAAACGGTTAATGAGAAATTATATATAATCAGTGTGGTAAGTGTACGAAAAGTTCACAAACGTTTTAACAAATTAAAAACAAAGCAAGCAAACAATTACAAATAAAACTTTCAATTCATCTCTGTGTATGTAAATAAATCTGTATTTAGAGAACAATATAGCGACGTAGAAAGCCTTCGGCGGTCTTATTTTTTCACCGCGAAACGTGAGAGACATTCTAAGCTTAAGCTCGTTGTGAGCCTTTGCACACAGAGATAGAACAAAAAAAAAACACGTGTGAAATACGGGAGAGAGAGCGAGAGTGAGAGAGAGAGAGAGCGAAACAGAGAGAAAAAGTGAGCTTCTTTTACGTTTATTATGGTGGTAATAACTGTGTATGAAAAGATATAAAAAAAAAACATTCGCGTTCAAACGAGAAGGTCTGTCCGAATCAACACCGGAAAGCTCATTATTTTTAAGAATCATGTGCTAAAGTAGCTTGGCATACGAAGGCGACACATGAACGTTACAATCAGGTGCTCAAAGTACAAGCCGGTTGACGCTTGAATAAATAAATCTCCTTTTATTTGACATAAAATATGCGTGCGAAATTATTTGTAAGTTAGGCTACTCTAGCAGTTAGCTTCTTTATTATGAATGAAAATTATTGACGTTCATTGGTACCAATAAATTTGATTCGCAAATACATATTACGAGTTAATCGTATTTTTTCCAACAATGATCAAAAAATCCCCATCCGTGTTACAATGATCGAAAAAAATTAATTTTTTATCCTTTAACGAAGAAAGTTAAGTCCCAAATTATGCACGTCAACGAAAATTATTTTTTTCTACTGTTAGAGAGAGTGCTTACTCCATTATTGACTAGTACTACTTGTTCAGCTTGCCCTAAACTCATCGACTGGTACTACTAGGTTGACTTGATGAAACTAGAACCGTAAGTAATATATTACTTAAGCTGAAACATCACTTGTTGACGAAGTTCAAATTAGCAAAATTGCCGCTGTCAAATGATCCGTAAAAATATAGAAATAAGAAGCAACAGAGACACATAATTACTCTCCATCTATAAAGGGAAATAAGAAACGATAAAAATTTAAAAACATAATAATTTTCAATTTCGGCATGCTGTCTAATATTTCAATAGATGTAAGAAAAGGAAATATTTAAAAATAACTTTGTTTTTAGTTAAAAAAACTTAACTTCATTCATTTAGTAACAACAGTATTTTTTTCTGTTGAAAATTTTACAATTTTCTCTTTATTTAACATTTATATGATCTTATGAACTGTAATGTTAACGTTTTCTAATAAATAAAACAGAGTGCTTAAGTCTAAGAACGGTTTGATGTTCTTAAATATCTAATTTATTTAATCAATCTACAATTCATCGATGTATGGAACTGTTTTTAAATTGCCAATAGCTCCCATAGATACTTTTCCGCTTGATAATTTTCTGGCAGCCTGTAATTATTAAAAATAAATTAATGAAATTAAAATGTCAAATAAATTACTAAAATAAAATTATTGTGAATTGCAGAAAAAAATTAATAATTTTAATGAAAATTATCGACAAAAGAAATTCAAATTTAAATTCATTTCAAAAAACTTACATTTTGAACGTCTGAAGTAGTAATTTTATCAATCTCTGAAACCAATCCAGAAATTGAACTAAGTTGTCCTTTAATAAGTGTTTGTTGTACAATATTTTCCAACAGTCCTTGGTTACTATCAATGCCATTTAAAACTGCACTCTTTAATTCAGCCTTCCCACGGGCAACGTCTGCATCTGACACATTCATAGATTTCATCCACTTGTATGCAGTTTTAGTTAACTGAAATGAAATGATTTAATTTAGTAAATTAATTTACACTCGAAACTTCCTTAATAGGAGCAGTTTGTCCAACTTCATAATACCTATTATGTAATACATAATAGTATATATATAATAATACATTTAATTTTATTTGTCATAT
>JABFPN010000444.1:0-47063 GCA_022817305.1 Leptoteleia sp. ZL-2020 | reverse complement strand
ATACGCTAGGTTTGTACTCTTTTATAGCATTTCTCCCGCAAAACGGTTATTGTGAACTAAGCATTTTTTTACTTAACTTCACATTCGCCCCCCTCCCCTCCCCTATACTTTTTTAATTTATTTGTGAGACAATGTTGTACAAGTCATAAATTATTTTAGTAAAGGTTTATAAAAAAATCTTAGTATTCTTCATATCAATATGATTCAAAAAAATTTGCTGTCAATATAATAGAAAAAGATTATTATAGTAATATTCATTTTGAAAGGTGAATATCACTTTTATTATTGGCAAGGATCATTTAATTTTCAATAGAACCTCAATTTAATATTAGAATTATTAAATTTTGTATTATTTTCTTCTCAGTGCAAAGATTTAACAAATCTAACTACAAACTTAATTAATTCATACATTTTTTCGTTCTATCGATAACATTAATCTTATGCAAACAAAATCATTTTTCGCGCGCCAGCTATGTGGTTTTTCATTTGGTATGTAGTAAGGTAACAGCTGATATATCTCAGAAGTTTCAATTTCAACTGTCATATTTCAGGGAATAATTTTGATGCTTCAAAGTTATTTCAACATTATATGGAAATAAATTTTGTACCATTTCTGAGGAAGTAAAAAGGTAAAAAACATAAACTGGGATCATTCTTAGAAAATAAAAAGACACTTAAATATGATTGTGTTTTATGGCCGCTTTTCTTGCGTTCTTCTGCATAGTCAAATGTGAATGCTTTTATATCGAACTAGATATAAAAGCATTGAAACTTGACGAGAATGTCTTCTCTTCTCTCTTCGTTAGCGGTGATCTCGCTCTCGGCCACGATGTCATTAAAGTTGACCTTCTCTGTAGAATTCTGACCCCTCCTAAGCATTGACAACTCCCACTTGACTTTTTTCATGATGCTCCTAGTAGGAGTCTACACAAAGTTCACTTACCAAATGAAATTACCAGGTATAACTTGCGGTACTCTCAAGGGCAGGAGTTTAAACTTATTGGATAGGGGCCTTTAGGTTGTTGTCAAGGTCATAAAATAATGTGGGGTTTCTTCGGGTCAAAATATGCTTGCATAGTGGCCGTTCTAAGGGTATGTGTAAACTTAGCAGATTCTTTTCATTTGTTTAAATTTGATCTTCTATATTAGAAACTTTGAAGAAGTTTACAAAATAAATCCGAAAACTCTTTTGTTTTTAATAGTTTTGACTTGTGATAATCAATAATTTTGATGCTGCTTTTACATTTATCGCAAAATTATTCGTAGTAAATTGCCAATATTTTAAGTTTTAAATTGTGCCTTGAAGCAGTCTATAATTGCATTAATTATAGTGAACTTTTTTCAGCCAATAATAATTTAAGTTATTCTTACGTAGACTTTTAGGGATCGATGCTTTATGTTGGGATGAGATAAAGAGGATAGTGGATGACCTCAGGTCTTTTGGTCGACGTTTTCTGCCCCGTTTATCAGGTTTCTTGTTCGCAATTGTGGTAAATTTTGACAATGCACTTGTTGCCTTATTGTTACGACTTTCCAGTACGTTTGAAACATTCCCATTATTTGTAAATAATTATTTGCTTTTATTTATCTTTTGCTCTCGAAGCTGTATAATAAAAGCAAATGTCAAAACTTAATGAATAATTCTGGCTCCTCAAATGAAAAGGTTCTTTCCATTTTGGATAAGTATTTTAATGGAAATTTTAAAAGTTATTATAACTGTTATAATCAACGAAACTTTAATTCAAATTATATGGAACAAGTCATTTCTATTTTAAATTGTTCAACCCATTTGTTTAACCAAGGAAATTTAATAATTATTTAGTCGTGGTGTAATTTTGATTAAAATGAAATTGAATTTAAATTAAAGGTGGGATAATTAAATAACCCATATCTCTAAATTATCCAAAAAGGATTTGTTTCGATACAGTTAACAAAGAAATTCAAGTCAAATTTGACTAATGACTGAGTATTTAAAATAAAATTGCCATCCTTAGTACGATGGTGTTATTAAATATTCAATTTAATTGCTTAAAGTTTAAAATTTGTCACAATACAATGTGATAAATTTTATATTACAAATTAATGGTCAACGGTACCAGAAATGGTGCACAAATAACTCTCAGTATAACATTTGATAATAATGTTACTTTAACGAAGAGTGTATTGAAAATTATATACATATGTTTTATATTTATAAATAAATGACATTATGTAGATTAATAAAACTGAGAAAAAAATAATACAATAAATTATTTTTTTTCACGTAATAGTTAAGTTAAAGATATGCAAACTTTAAATACGTATGATGTTAATAACAGTGACCTTAAAATTGTAATTGAAAATGGCGAGTAACTATTTTTGCGTCATTTTCAATATTTTGAATAGTAAATATTCAATATTTTTCCATATCACATCTAAAATATTATAAGAAAGTAATGTTACGGCTTTTATAGGGACAACTTTTCCCTGGGGCCAAACCACAATAACAAAAGTAATGTTATTAATTAATTAATTAATCGTATTACTTTTTTCTCGGAATAATAATAACAACTTAAAGAACATTTACTTATGCTCAAAGTACTTGACGATCGAATCAAACAAATCTGCGAATGAGACGTATGATTATTATTTTTAATACTATAAAGTATTTCCTTCGCCTAATGATACGTTCAATAAAGGCAATGTCATACTTATTTTTGTATGATTGTTATAAAAGCGCATACGTTTTTATTAAATATATGTATTTTTATATTGTTAATTTAGGTTTATCTAGACATGATATCTGACGCGTGGAGAGTATACTGAGTGATGTGTAATGCGAAACTTATCTTACGGTATTTATTTCTAGTGTAAACGTTAATCATAATGAGATAAAGAATGTATTTTTCACAGAATTAATTCCTATTGTAAATATTAGTCGTAGAATTGATTACTATCGATTTCAATAATCGATATTTAATAGTCGACAGTCGACAGAATAGTTTATTCTTTAGTAATGATGTACGATGTACATAAAAGAAGCGGACATTAAAGTTGAATTTATTTAAAAAAAATAAATAAATTTTTCCTGTTGTTTTCCTGGTTTACCTTTTTCAATCCTGGAACACGAAAAGGAAAACGAGGTAACGTGAAAAATGTTGAAAAGTTTGTGATTATGGTATTGCAGTAGATGGAATAATATTAAGCTTTAAGGAAATGAGACGAAGTTGTTTTACTTTTCTCACTTTGGCAAAAAGAAACACGAACAAACTCCTTAGAACTAACAGCCCCTATAGGAATGACGACTCGGTAGCTCGCAAAAACAATAAATAAAACGAAGAAATGGCCGAATTGAATTCGCCTCTTCAAAGACAATATAAGCGGTAGCAGTAATCCCTTGGGTACAGTTGTATCTGTACTTTTTGTATTGCTGAGCAAGTACTGTAAAGTTTTCCGCAACTCTGAGCAACCTACACAAGTTATATTCAAAGCCCGCACCTCGAGAATCTGATCTTGAATGTACCAATTCATTCAGATATGTAAGATTCGACGATATTGACAATTGTACAGTGAGAAATATTGTCGTAAAAATGTAGTTAATTTCGGAGTTAATTTTACTTCATTATATATTACAATTCCCTTTGTACAGTTGAACCAATGAACAACTGTAATATAGAGGTGCAATGAAAATAGTTGTTGATACTACAGTTTACAGTTGTTACAACTGTATTTCCTAATCAAGTTGCAACTATGCAAATGGTGTTGTGATAACATTGGTCATGCAATTTTTATTTCAATACTTTTCTAAAAACGTGTCTTTAATTATGATAATATGCATTTTAGAAGGAATACCTTGCATTTATTATAATTTCATATTTTCGTTAAAATGAATATTAATGAAATGTATTTAAAATATAATATTGTTTCGATTCTGTTTAAAATAATTTGATACATATAACTTTAAAACTTCTTAAAAATGCTATCATGTACAATATATCTTTTACTTAATATTATGAAATATTTCAAATTTCTTCGAACATTTTTCTGAAATTCAAAGACATTGTTTGAATTTTAACTAGTTTCAAAGTAGGTGCATATTTTTACATGCTATTTATGTAAAATGTTTTATTAATTCGAAAACAGTTAGAAAGATTTTAAAACCACAAGAAAGTATAAAAAGATGGGATATTTGTAGATATTCGTGTTTTATGAGTAATTAATGTAAATTTTTATTTAAAACTACTACAAACAACCTTAATCATTTATAAAATCACACATTACACAATCACACTTTTGTTCGTAAACCTTTATTTTTATGTTATTTAATTATATATTTTGAAATTTATTATCATAAACTTTTATTTCTTTTCACTCAAAAGTTCTTTATGATATTACAAAAATTATTTCATAAATGTGCACAGAAGTATTTAAAATTTGTGAAATGGCTTCCTTTAATATCGATATAAAAATTATTAAATTGTGTACAAATTTAAAGTGCAATTGAACGTCAGCCGGTTGCTTGATAGGTTGAATGCATTTCTACTGCAATGTATTTCATAATAGTACTTACATGCTGCAATGATTTCATACTGGCATCTACCAAAAAAAGAACATTATAACAAACACTCGTGGATCCACTGAATTGGGAGAAAAATATTGATGCAAATTACAAGGATTATTAGTGAAATTGTGATGTAGTATTCCGTGGAAGTTGCAAAAATATCAAAATCTACATTTTAAATAATGATAAATTAAACCTAATTGACAATGTTGACAAATGGATATAATTCGTTAATCTCAAGTGAAATGGTTTTTCAATAAACTTGTTGAGAGCTTTTTCATTGACGTGAGAGTGTGCTTGTATGGTATATAAAATTTTATAATGTAGTGTACTTGTGAGTTTTTGTAATTACATTTGTCTTATCATAAAAACGATAGGAAATATAATTACAGAAATTCATGAATAATCTGCGGTACATATATAGTTAAATGAAGCGAATCGTCACATTCTCCAGAACAGGCTTTACGTGAAAGTCAAGTATATATTGGACGTATGTACCATGGAATATTATTACTAAATTATTTGATTTTAAATCAAAATTCCACTTATTGCCCCGAATTTCATAAAAATGTTGTATAACATATACTTTATTATTAAATTAAAGGATATGTACGAGAAAGTCGGTAAGTTTATACTGCATCATTGTGCATCATATTCGATTTTAAACAATATTATTGTTTAAGAATTGCCTGTAAAAAGTATAACATTTGATCGTAGATTAAAAATTGATAATTCTAAAACCTATAGCTTTAAAATGTAGTAAAACAATTTGTCATTCTGTTTTAATACTTATGTTGCAAGTCTAACAAATTGACAGGCTTTATCGATCATTAATAAATTGTGTTTTCTTGGCATAAAAGCTTAAATCTAACTGTGCAATTGCGCAATATTGTGATACGTGGTTTTCAATAAAAACCAATGGAAATGGGATATGCATGTATAAGTTATTACTTATTATAGAATATGTGACAGGCCCTATAATAGATATATTCTTCTAATACAATTTACAAAATTTAATTATAATTAAAGAGAAAATGTTTCTAAAAAAGTTCAATACTTTTCAAATAGCACCAATTCTAATACTTTCTTTAACCAAAATTTAAAAATGAAACTTTTAATATTTTGTTTTTTTCAAAATTTATTATTATTATGAGGAATAGTGTAAAATCACGTATATCCCCGAGTTGTTATAAAGCGCAGTAGCAACTATTAATAAATGTCTTTCAGTGCCATATTTTGTTACTGACACGACACGGCCAATTCTATTTCTACTTAGAATATATATATAAAAAAATAAAGATCGTGCTATACTTGTGCGTGCACTTACGTTTATGATTTTGTCCTTGCCGGTTTCATTTCAACATTCGAGCGTATAATATCACGAGTGTAAAAAGACCAATTGCAATGTAACTTGTAATAAGTACATCAATCAATGACGCATCGAGTGAATTTTCATTACTTCAATGAGTTCATGTTATACAATAAATATGACGATTCACGATAAATCGTCTACCACGTTTATCTGTGCTTCGACAAGGTATTATTGACAGACGTTTGAAACATTTCATAGCCATGAAAGCCCTTATATTGTAAAATGACATGAATATTGCAGCGAAGCAATTTTACGATGCTGTGACATTTTAATGTGAATGTTTCATCGAAAATCGGGTAAAACCATTTCATCACAGCTTATCAGTATTTTTATGGGACGGCAAAGAAAATTCGCAATAATAGTCGTAAAAATATTGATACACCTCTGCATTGTAACAATTCGTTATAATAGTATTTTTTTTTATTATTATTGTGTTTACGAATTAAAATATTTATTTATGCTCTTTTGAATCATTACCATTTTCGTGGTGTAGAAGGATATATGTATTATGCGTGTGTTTGACGCATAAAATTATTCTTCTATAAAAGTTATTTCAATATAATGTTTTATTAGACATTGGAGGTGTGGTATAAAATTAGAACTACAATTGTAATGATTCAAAAGAAATTGACATTTTTTATTACAAATTGCTAATTTATGCGACCAAACGTCTCAATACTTAACTTCCATTTTTGTTTGTACTAGATTTGACTATTTTTTCGTATTTCTGTTGCACAGTAAATTGAATTCTCTATACTGTCTTTTTATAGTCTAAGAATCCTTCATAGCGTGAGTGAGCACTCACGGGTTAAGCAAGGTTAACATGTAACGTAAAAGTCAGAATGCATTAGAAGGAAAACAATAATTGTGTACAAAATATAAACATATAAAAAATACTCATCGTAAAAGTTTTTACAATTTTAAAGTTGTTACTTATATTGCTTTTATGATAATAGTAAGGGAAAAAATGCTTTTTTAAGCGAAGGAAAAAAAAACATGAAATATATAATACAACACGGTTCATTTATTTATAGTAATTACAATTTCATTCTTAATAATAATAATAATATTAAACTCCTCTCTCACTAAACGAGCAACCTGCATTAATTAATAAAAATGCAATCATTTAATAAACATTGCTGACATGTTAGTTAAAAGATTGAATTTTACTTTCTTAAGTTAGCAGAGTCTGTCAATTTATCGAACACGATTGTTTTAAATCATACAATAATTTTTATCAGATATTTCATTATCTCGGCTTGAATTTATGTTCTTAAAATCAATACCCATGGTTGACACAGGTTTAATAAGAGGATAGAAAATGATATTTCACTTTCATTTGAATAATAATAAAGTTTGAGCCAAAGTTCACACCGCGGTATGTTTAAACAAATAGTAAGAACCAATTCGTAGCATTTCGTGTAATGTCACATTTTATCTTTTCAAACATCGGGGAAAGAAAACTGCTGCGCGATGTCATCTCCAGAATGTAAATTGGAGTCGTGGGAAACGGACTTGAAGCAAGCAAGCCTCGTAAGCTCTGACAGTTTCAGCCACAATATCGTTTCGTATTCGAAGTCGGGAATGTCAGAGGAAGAAAACACGTGAATCCGATTGCACGTTGCAAGTTCAATATCGCTGTCGCTTTACCAAGTAGAAAAGAAGATTCAAAGAATGTCAAGGACGGATAGGCTTTCTCGTAGATCTTGAAACGATTTTCTTCCCCTCGGTAAAGCCCTCGCCAAACGTCGCTAAGGCTCATCCTAAATATTTCAATTCAATAAACCATGAGGAGGAGTTCGATTAACGTCTCATCTTTCGTCGACTGAACTTCGCTCCTAAAGAATTTAAGGGCGAAATTTTATTATCACATTTTCTGTTGTAAAATTGTATATTGCAATGTACATGCGTCATTTTTAAATTTACATTTTAATTCGTGTCAACCTTGGGTTATTTTAAATATTTTGTTATAAATGTTTGTAATTTTTTGCAATATTTAATATGCTCTTAGTTTATAAAGATTCGAAACAGTATATGATTATATCAAAGAAATTGTCTCTTAATTTATTTATGAGTAGTCTATTCGTGGAGAACGAAAAGATGAAATAATTATTTTTATATTGAAAATATAATTTAATTCACTTTTATGTGAAATATTCAAAAGGCAATAGTGGCATAACACATAAACGGAATATGAATTTAACCTGAATGTAGCGTGAATGAATAAATATCATTAAAAAGTGAACAAAATGTGAATGAAAATATGAATGGAAGATTATTATGAAAATGTAAACAGTCATTCAGTTCGAATGTTTAATGCAAAAAGTAAAACTGTATCTGACAACATTTCTGTTCAATGATCACAGTAGTAAAATATGTTAAATTGTTTAAAAGCATTATCTTATTTATTCATCTTATTAATGAAAGTGTATTTTTTTTTATTTTTGAAGCATGTAAAATTTTATGGATATATATATCTGAATAGTTGGAGAATTAAAATGCACACATACAACAAAGTTTAAAAAAATTGTTCAAATAATATATGATAAATGTGTAGATATATTAGAAGTGTTCAGAATTAAAAAGTTTATACAAGACTTAAGTAGCTGAAAAGAAATGAGTAATTAATTGTGCCCCACAACTATTGTTATAAGTGAACAGTCATTCTTTGTCGAGGGTTTAATTAAAATTCAAAAGTTGCGTAGGGATCAATATTAACTTAATTTTAAAAAAGTTTTAAGAACTTACTCGTGTTTCTTAGAACATTATCAATGATAGGCGACATTTAGAAAATCATAAATCAATTATTGATTATGTATTATAAAGAGATGTGTGGAAACAAAAAAGAATTACTTATAAAGGACGATTTATTTTATCTTTAAAATCACATTTGAATTAAGTGAAAATAAGCAGTTGTGTTTATTCAGAATATTTAATGATATGCTCTGAAAACAAAAAAATAATTTCAGTGTAGATTTCTAATAAGTCTACGTTATAATGGTTATTTCATATAAATGATTTGTATAATTGTAATAAAAATTATAATACAATTAAATTAATGATTTATAAAGTTATGCATATATGTTTTATACGATTAATTATTTAATAAAGTAAATTGTCCGATAAATTTATATTTAGCTACAGTATTTTTTTTTGGTAATAATTACATTATTTGATAATAATTTTTTATTAACTCTTTTGTTTAGATTTGCTACTGCAGTGGTGTTTTCATATTACCGCGCCATTTCCATTGGCGGTTCGTGAGTATTTCAAATCTTCCATCACTGATCCTGCTGTATTCACTCTTCCAAATCGCAAGACTCCCGCCGCCCTGCCCAGCAACAGCTGTTGATGTCAAGTGTTGTATATGAATTGTAAGTTTAAAAAAAAAAATGATATTTCATACACTATTTAATTACAATAGGTTTATTCCATCAAAGCGTAACAATTAGAATACCAATAAAATACTGGTAGTATTAAGAAAACATTTATCATTGATACAATATGTAGTGTAGTGAAGTTTTTGACTTTATTGTCACTAAATTTGTGTAGTGAACAATCTAAATTGATCTCGGATAATCAAAATATGTTTTATATTTCTTCAGTATAGTATATACAACTGCAGAAATTAAAACAATACGAGATAATTGGAACCGGTAAATTGAGAGGTTAGGTTAGTTGATATATATTTATTTTCTAAATGTAAAATTGGCTTTGGTTATTTATTTTATGTAGTTTAATAATTTATATTTCATAAAAGTATAAACATTATTAATTATGAAAATCGTATGTTGCATAAATGTAAGTACAAAGATGAATATTGGTTACAGTTGTAGGCATTTTGTTAAATGTTTTTTTTACTAACGTAGAATTGAATTTGGTAACTACTTAAAACGTATATTTAAACAATTTATTGTGTATTCGTATTCTCTTAAGCCTTTAACTTTCTTACTTGATATTATCTTTACTAGTTTTTAAGAAGAATTAATTAAGAATAAAAAAAGAATAAAAAAGTCTAATTATTAATCGTTTTTTAATATTTATTTTAAATATATATTGAACAAATTAAAAGGCAATTAATTCAACATTTCCTAAGATATTTATTTAAAAGAAATTAATATATAAAAATTTAAATTAAACTATAATTTTTTTAGACATCATTTAAGAGAATATGATAAAAATATTATTTTAGAATAATTTAACAAAATTAATTCCTTGTTGTTTTTTATTATTTTTATTATAAAGAGATGCAAAAAATACGAAACTGATTTTATTAAATTATTCTAAATTTATATACCTATATACATGTGGATATAAATGCATATAAGTTAAATTAATTGTCAAAATTAAAGCAAATTTTAATTGTTCAACACTTTGCTCAAAGAATTTACAAAATAATTAAGTCACATATAATGATATTGTTACCATTTTTATTATTCAAATTATTTTTATTTCTTTATGAAATTCATAGGTGGTAATATGAATGAAAATTGAGTTAAAATCATAATAAGTGTACATTACACTGGGATAAGAGTCTTAGTGAATAAAGTGAAGCTTTTAATTGTTGCATATTTTCCAGAATTATTACAATTGAATGTAAATATTCAGATTATAAACAAAACATTGTTATTTTTTCTTCTTTATAATTACATTTAATTATTCTTCACAATATACACTCAGACGACTGTATGAAAGTTTCCTGTTCCTAAAGTATAGAAGAGATATTATGACCAAGTTCATAATAGGTTTATAATAGATGTTTAAACACTGAGGGTGTTAATTGTAGAGGATTATAAATGTATGTTTCATACAATTACAAAATTAAATAATAATCAATTAATGAAACAATGTTTCAACGATTTTTTTATATATTTATTTTTATTCATTTCATTTATTTTAAATTGTATTCATTGGAAAATTATATTTTAAAATATTTATATTATTTTCAAGGATTTAAATTTGCACGCTAACAACAATTTCCACTCATTTGTTCAATAACTGAAGTATTTTTATACCATTAAGGTAGTACTTTCTTCAAATAAAGTTTAGCCAATCTAAATTTTTTTTAATTAATAAAAATTTCAAATTTAAACATATTATTTATGACAATAACCAACGTTTTGTTTACATTTTTACTTTTTAGATTTAATTAAAATAAAAAATAACATACAGATATAAAATTAAAATATCCATACTGTATTGCTTCTGTATGAATAGAATAATAAATTTGAATAAAACAAACTAAGATCGTCTTTTCTGTAAAAATAAACATTTAGAATTTTAAACAGCTTGGTTATTGTTCAATTTTATTTTTTATATTTTCATTCCATTTTTCATTTTGTTTCATCAGGTTGGTGTAATTAGCGGCGGAAATTTTGAAGATCAACTATGTCAGCCAAATCAACTAAAAGTCAGGATGTCAAGTATGTACAAAATTATTTTCACAAAGATAACATTTTGTATTATATAGTTCTGACACTTTTATTTATGTTCTTATATTTGCAGTTATTAATATTTAAAAAAAATAGTCATACACTTTGAAATTTCTTTTCTTCAAAATGATTGAAGATAATGTATTTGGAAAGAAATGAGATATTTTGTTCACTGATAGCAAAGATTAGATAGCTGATAGTAAAGATGTTATTGAATTCACAATTGGTACATATAGTATAAACATAATTTTTTTTAAATTACATATGTTATAAACACTTATTCATGCACTGTTGAATGTATATAATGTTAATTAACTCGAGTCTCACATTCTCCTGTAATGTATTTGTGATTAACTCGTGGTTGTAGTAGCATTCGTGTAATGGATTCTCATATTACATTTGCTGCTATTATTTGCCATGTGCTTCGAAGAATGAGACTCGACGTATAATTGCAGTTGAAACTCGAGTAAAAACTTTTAGATTTCTCTAAGTAAAAATTGCATTTCCCCAAATTTAAAAGACTAAATCTTAAATTTATTTGCCCGTGTAACTGAATTTTCAATATTAACCAATTTGAGTCTTGATGAATAGGCCATTTTTTCTTTTCTTTTTGCTTACATTAGTCATCAAAGAATCTATTAGATCCTTAAATTGTAGGTTTCTTTTTGTCAATAAAACCTAACATGTTTTCTTATACTGAGAAAAAAAAATTGGGTTAAACATTATAAGTACTCTGTCATAAAGTGAGGATGAAGTATATCTACTTGTCATTTTTACCACACAGTTTCAAACAGGTAATTTGAATTGTACAAATTGTTATGATACAGTATAATAAAAATGGTAGTTTATCGTATAACTTTTCATAATTTATATAATAAGTATGACGTGTAAACAAACTTTGTCCTCATCTTTTACTAAAATATAATTATATTTAACCTAACTTCTTTTTCAGTGTAATAATTGTCAAAGTTCAGAACTTCTATTTCCTTGTAAAAAAGATTTTAAAAATATTTCAATGTTAATTAACAGGTTGTTATGCGAAGTTATTTGTTTAAATAAGTAATAAAAATGTGTGGTGCAAATTAATTTCCAACGATTATTTGGCGATTATATCATTTACAAAAAATGCAAGTTTCCATTTATCTTATTAATCATTGAATTAAAAAAGAATTAAGAACGTAAAACCAGTTTAAAAGATATCTTGATACAATTTGCATTGTGACCCTTCCTTACTTTATTTTCTTAATAAAGTAACAATTGTTTCAATTAAAATGCATCAGCTTTATTGTAACAAATTTTTCACTTAAGTACTACGGCACCTATGGACTGTTAAATTAATCGGTTAAATCTGTAGTTTCATATTATTAAATGCTCTTATACCTGTAACAGTACGTATATACCTGCCTATAGCACGCGCGCATAAACTACACATCTGCAATAGACAGTTGCCGTGCTCTCTCCGATATTGACGTATCGGAGGATGATATTGAAACAGTACGATAGTTGCATGAAACTTATGTTTGAATTAACACTCAGCTTCATCTGAACTATCTATTATTGATATTTCTGCTTAGATGGAGACTGCGTATTGTGTGAACGTTATTTTGTCTTGAACTTTGAATTTGATACGATTAATCGGAGAGTCTGTATAATTTGTGCCGGAAATCATAATTGAAAAGCAAGTGAAAACATACGTATAATATAACGTTTTGTTGATCAAACATGTTTTTAAATCCAAAATATCCCTCACAAATACGTTATTATTTTAAAATAACGTATTTTGTCCGCGAAAATTAAGTGAATAATTTGCCATGCTTCTTTAGAATTTATGGTTATGGATAAATTTAATTAACTGCAGCAATTAGTTTAATATACTACATTAAATTATACATGTAAATAACAAATTATCAGTTTAATTTTAAACTAATGTAAATGTGTATTTTTGTAATACAGTTATTTCCACAAATTTAACGATATTAACGAAAATGTGTTACTGTGTTTTATATAAAAGTCACAATAATTTTAAACAAATTATTAGTGCATATTAATTTGTGAATTATTTAATTTAAGATAAGACTTGTCTTTTTAAGTTCTATTTATTTACGAATCAATAATTGATTTACATAATTTTGAATATTTAAAACTAAGTGCATTTTCAAAACTTGAAATCATCAAACAATCAAGGTATAATATTTGCCATTTTTATGAGTACTAAGTACATAAATTTATTTGCAGTAGTGATCAATGCTTGTGAAATAACAATGGGAAATTGCCATGATTCACAGATTACGAGATTTGATATTATGATATTTATTTAAATTAGATATGCTAAGCCATCTAGTAACAATAATATTGCCTTGATAGAGTAATAATTGCATTATTATCAATCGAGTAAGTGATTGTGCTCTGGTTACGTTGAAAACTTGCTATCGAATGGTTCAAATTTATCGCATTAGGAGTAAAAGTTACAAACCAAAGTTACATAAATACAGTAGTAGTATTAATTCAGTTGTAAAATTAAACTGCTTATTTGTTAGTTAACATAAAATCATAGTATTACTTTTAATATTAAAAAAAAAATAATAAAAAATATTGATCAAATTCAGGAAATCTGTAGTTTTTCGTTATACATAAAGTAAAGTGGTGTTTAACTCGCGCACGCTCATTTTTTGTTTATACAGTTAAGAAACAAAATGCACGCGTGTGAAAGTTTTGTTTTGTCCAAAATAGGTTGTGTTGTAGTACACTGAATAAACGTGTGAAACATCACATTTCTTGCATGTTAGGAAAAGTATCGCGCACGTGTGCACAATTGACGATTGCACACTTGTGTCAAGTTTTCACTCGGCATATCTTCCCACTCGCGTACGGAATCGTCAACTTCGATCCTTTGTTATACAACAAACTATTTTGAATATTTGCTTGTGTATGTAGACGTATATGGATGTAAAAGAAATCTGATCCTTGCTTAAGTATCCACTGACTTTTTCCCACTTTGTCAATACTCTTAAAATCGTGATTCTCAAACAGTACAATGTAAACAGTCTGGTCCTCGTTCGCTATCTTAAATCCATCTTAATCAATACTTATGAATCATTAATGTAACAAGTGACAAATTTATTCCGTAAATGTTGCACAAAAATAAGTACGTTAATAAAGTAAATTCTCTGGCAATTAATAATTAAATTTCCTCCGATAAGAGGAAATCGTCTGCTTCGGGACAATGTTATAATCGAATCCATGCAAACTTTTTGTCGCGGCTAGACAATTGTCGATAAAATTAAAATCTCGAATAAGAGGAAGGCTAATATTGCACTAGCGGTGAAAATTGATCGCGAGAAGTATATGGTTCGTTTGTGGATGCGAGGAAATGAAGCATTAGTTATTACTTCCTTGCGCGCATAATCTCTGCTTCTTCTTTTCGTTACCCAATAACCAGACACGTCGCTCGAAGGTGACACGAGCAACCACCTTTACGATCAGAGGTGCTTTTCCCATGCGGCAAACAGCCTCCGGTGAAATCGGTATAGCGCATTGTGCAGTATTGATCGTTTTGGTACATGGCCTTTTACTATAGTCGAACGCACGAACACGCAGGACCGCGTGATTTCAAACTACACTTTCCACGAATCCAACGTTTAATCACTGCGGTGTTCGACTTCGCAAACTCTTTTTGCCCACTTTGATTTCCACCCGACACTTTTGTTTTTTATTATATAATCTTACGTGACAAATGCAGCCAGAAAAGCAGCAATTCAACTCAGCCCAGCTACCATTTACCGAAATACCAGTTTCACTTTTCATTTTCTTTTTCGACTTTATTATCCGCGCTGCATTTTTAACCTGCTGAACGAGCAATAGAGATCATTTGAGACTTCGTGTGGTGCCCAATGATGGAGGATATTTCGACTTTTTTGATATTTCGACAAAATTACACTCGGAGAAATTTTGTAATTATTGCTATTATATTTCATAATAACTCGGGGGGAGATACGTGTTGATTTATAGTGTTCTTTATAATACGATGTAATCAAATTTATAAAATGCTTTCCAAAAGCAGATTAGTGATACCATTGATATCGTTGATATCCTTATCAAGGGCCACAACTCGTTACCTTAGTGACTAGTCACGCGTTTCACCGTCACTCAACCACTGAGCAAAAAAGATTCCTTAAATATCATCGGACTTTTAGTAACTTGACTTCGGAGGTTATTTGTAAATTAATACCTAAAAGTTTGGTAAAATTTCACGAGTAACCGATGTTAACAACAGAATTTTTGGCTATTATTTTACTAACAACTCCCGATGTCAATGGATTACTAAAAGTTTGGTAAAATTTAACGATTCTCATCTCAGTGTATTAATTATTGTATTATCGTTTTTTCTTATCTTGCACACGAGTAATTGTTAACACTGGGCAAACATTTCAATAGGGCAAAAAGATCAATCACATAGCATATTTACAATCGAATAGTTTTGCAAATGACCACAATTTGTTAGGAAAAGTGAAAAATTGAGGAAAAACTTTTGAAAAAAGTTCTCGTGGAAACGTTTAAACCCAGTAAGTGAAATTACTGGGTTATGTGTATTTTCTAACAAGAGCGCTTTCGTTATGTTTAATTTAACGAATTCAATGTTTGAAAGAAAAGGAATAAAAATTCGTGAAACGAATTTATGACAAAATGCATTTAATTAATTTATACACTGAGTTCGTAAACTGAGTATGTTGATTAAGTTGTTAATAAATAGAACGAGCAATTCGCGAACAACGGAAATGTTAAAGTTAATTTGTCGTGCACATTTTATAATTCAAATCGTAAATGCATATACACGCAGAAAAAAGTTGCAACAAAAATTACTATACTTCATATCTGCGTTTACTTAAAATCATTTCACGAGTCATCAGTACTTGATAAGTATTTGAATATTAGTAATATCCTACAATTTTACTATACTGAACAGTAATAAATTATATAAATCTTGTACTCCTCGGACTATTAATTTCCTAAAATACCACTTAAAAATATTTTATGTCAGAGTTGTATTACAGTGGCAGTAATTTTTGTTAATTTTTGTTGTAAACTTCTTCTACCATTGTATCCTCTCATTTAAACTGGTAATAGCTTAATACAATTGGGGACGTTCTTTTTCGCCCGCGGACAAGAAAATGCATTTGAAATCTATAGTCTGAAAGTCATCATTTTTCGATTTTTCAGTTTTAAAATGTATACCAGCAACTTGTGATTTCAATTTTATTCAAATTGTATCAGTATTCACATTACACTTCCCTTTCTCCCTCCCTCAAACATTATTTTTAATAACAGTTTGCCTTAATACTTATTATTAATTTTAATTATTTTCTACAAATAAATCCATTCATTTAGAGATTTTTCGATTAGTGGATTATGAAATATATAATATTCTTGATAATAGATATCACAGTGTTTAATATATTGTGTTATCGTCCATTGTTTCAGATGGATTCAATGCGAGGTGAAAATAGAGGAGAATTTTTACGGCTGTGATTATGATGGTATAGTCCTCGTATCGGGAAAGCCTCCGGGGCGTCATGAACCGGAGCCTTTCAAGACAATGTTATATGCTGCTTCACAGATCGATGCGGCCCTTGGTGAGGTGGGCGCATTGTTGCCCATCAGTTTGCCGGCAAAAAGACTGATTTACAGCCCGACGGGTCCGCTTAAGTATGATGTAGATTACTATGATGTCCGAAGCTTCCAAAAAGCTGCTCGCAAAGGAATTAACAGGTACGATTTATTTTAAATATGTACAGCTTACATAAGGCAATGTATCACCTATAAGATGAGTTGCAATTCAAACTAATGTTTAATTTCAACTCGTTAATGAAGAATTCAATTTACAATTTTTCTTTCACTGGGAATAATTTTATACAAGTGATTCATGATTTATATTATGATTATACATTATTCACGACTCAGTCGTGTGAATAAAAGTACTCAGATGCGTGAAAGATTCATGAATAAAAGTACACTTAAACTTAATTGTTAGTAGAAATTACTTTTTAGTACGTAAATGCATTAGTAGCAATAGTTTTATATATATTAAATTGTAGTATGATACCAATGTGATGTTTATCATGCCTGATAAAATATGCCCATGATTGATCATGAATGATTATGAATAGAATAACTTCTTAAATAAACAGAAAATTATGAGTACCTACACGTAGACAAGAGATCTAATAGAAATTATTATGTTAGTAAAGTGTACACATGCTTGACAAAATTAAAAAGTTATACGAAGAAATTAAAAAATAACAATTGAAAAATGAAAGTTATTAATTATTATCGACTGTGGGCATATTTGTTCATGTGTATAAGTTTTCTCGTGAATATAACATTTTAATTTTATATTAAAATTCAATATACAAAATTGCAATTAAGTTAAATGACACTCAATAATAAACAGTTTTGGAAACAAGGATCGCATATATAATAAAAAACATTTGCATAAGTGCAATCAGTATTTACTGAGAAAGTTGGTAAATTCTTATAGCTATTTTTGCTCGTGGACGAAATTTAAGGTGCTATTATTATCTGGTAATATAAAAGGAAACTGGTTTATGAATATATTCTTTTAAAATATTTACATATTATTATGTAGAGCTCATAATATCAACGTATACAAGATAGCGTAAAATATAAAACTATAGTTTTGTTTTTATTATTCGTATACAATATTAATACTCAATATATAGAAAACTTGAGCAAAATAAGCAATTCAAGTGTTTTTTTTTATTCGTCTTTATCGTCTTCTTGCTACCAGCAGTGTAATTTTCAAATTGACCCATAAATAAACGAGAAAATCGATAACGTAAAATTTATGATTTTTATTTATATGATGATTAAGTACAATATGACTCTCCTGAGGTCTAACTGTAATACAATCATCGGAGACGTACTGATTGCAGTTATTCAGGGGCAACTTTTACATACAGACATAAAAAATTCGTATAAAAAGTAATACTGTGGAGGAAAACGATAGACACTGTAGACATATTTACTTTAAACCTTTTCTTCGCAAATAATAAACTTATATAGGAAAAAAATCGATGAAGTTATTTTCGTTTATTACAACAATAGATAATGGAAAGCCCATTGACGCGTTATGTTTGTATTCACATTGATTTTTCAACATTGTATTTCTTGAAAATAAAAAAAAAATCATAGATTTGCGTTGTGCAAACATAAACATATGGAAACTTGATTTGTGTACAATTGAAATTTTAATTGGGCTTAATATGGACAATATTACTTTTATTATTTACACTGATTAATTAAAATTTATTATTAATTGATACTATACTTTATAATAACTCGGGGATATGTGTGTATAAATAGTACTCCGTATAATATGATAGTATTTTAAAAAAAATATTAGAAAAAAATGTGACTGAGGAATGGAACTCTTTACCTCACAGTCAGAAGTCACGCCCTTTATCACCACTCTACGCCACCGTTTAGAAATATAGGTCTTACTTCACAAATATTCCTGACTGGAAACATTTAAATTCTCACACTCACACTAAAGTTTGAAAAAGACCAATATTTTTTGGGCCGGTGGCGTAGAAAGGTAATTGATTGGTAACTTTTCGTGTTATACGAGGTGATGGGTTCTATGTCCTTAATAACATTTTTATCTAATATTATTTTTAATTATCCGATATTTAGTATGTTATAAATTGTTTAAATAAAAATCTTGATTAACAGAAATGGATTCAATTGCTGTAAGCTTAAAATAGTTACGAGATCGTATTAGTTAATCATCATATTTATGAAAAGCATTTTGGTATACCGTGAAAACATATAATTTAGATTTACCAATAGTGAACATTTCGATAAAACCGAGAGTATAGTTTTATTTGTTTCCTATACTTTTATAGATACGGCGTTTTAAAATAATAAACTGCTCGAATCTTCAATCAAATAAACAAATATTTATCGCGGAAAAGTAAACTGCAAAGAAGCAAAAGTATTGCAAATATTTTACTTTATTGCTAACAGTTTAAATTATATTTCAACGGCTATGTTTTATGCTACATGCGTACTACCTCCGTCTGCAAATAAATCTTCAGTTTTTTAAAAGAAACGCTTATTTCTGAATAACAGTTATTTTGGACAAATCGATGGAGAAGCATGAAGGATAGTTATTTTCCTACATAAAAGCTCTCAGATTAAATTTCACGTAGAGGAATTTAGAGTAAGAATTATTGGACTAAAATTTAAAATTAAAAGGATATTTAAGGATATTTTGACGAGATGCCCAGTCCCAGATCGTGAGGTTTGGGTGACTGGCCGGGACCTTATTTCAGCTGGGTTTTGTCCATTAGAAATCCCTAATCAGTCACAATAACTAATGTCGCTCATAAACCAGTTACAAAACAGTTAATTAAAATTTCATAAACAGATTGTTAAATTGTACAAAGCTATATAGAATCACAAATTTTAATAAACTGATTTTTTTATTATAATGACTTAGTTTGCAATATAATTATATCCTGCAAGTATAACGCTAAACTAGTAAACTTTTATTAAAAATTCATTATTTTTTCTTTCCGTGTACAAGCAGCAATTCACAGTTTTAATTATGCATATATTATAATTTTATAGTCATTAGTTATTGCACTATATATGTTTAGACCAAACTTCCATACATAATAATGGATTATAAATATATAAAAGAATATAATTTTAGAGAATGTAGATCGATAAAAACTTAACGTAACTTTAACGCTAGTATAATAGTTCGCACTTTACGTCAACTTCCTCTTCTTTAAAGTATTTGAGCGATTTCGCGTCAAATCATTCAATATTGGGTCATAAAAATTCGAAAGGTTTCCAAATTGGCAAGAAATTTCTAGATAATAGTTTTAATATCTATGACCTCAGAGGTCATTTATGTATATAATTAAAAACTGGGTGACAATTATCCCAGGTAAAAACTGTACATATATAACATATATGATAGAATGTATATTCTGCATAAATGGCACATAAATATTTATCATACATGCGACCTGTATGTTTACCATATATGCGTGACGTATGTCACATATGTGGGGACATATAAGTCACATGCGATATATACGTTTAATTTCACATGGGAATAGGAAAGAATTAAAAGAGAAATTAATCAATGTATCGGTTCGTATAAAATACTACTCGGCTTCATTAAAAATTCGCGAATTAGAAACTAAGGGAACATTAAGGACGCTTGCTATTATGTATGCGGCAGTGATATTTATCAGAAAACGTGTATATGTAATTGAGGGGTCGTACCAGTGGTGTACATCACGCATTGAATTTTATGACGGACACGCTGCATAAGAGCAACATCGCGACGTCTACCCTCGTACGGATTTGCTGAGGTAATTCTCTTGACTTGCGCGAAATGGTGGATAGAATTTAGATGAGATTGATGTGGCAGTGGTGGCACCAGAGTGGTTGCGCGACGACATTTTATTAAAATCGCGAAAGCCGGATAACGCGCCTTTATTCCGCACGTATCGCGCCGTGATTTATTCCGGGGTTGACCACCTTTTGTAAGATCTCGGTCTACGAAAGTCTTGGCTCTCCTAAAGAATACTATTGGGAGAGGCATAAGGACGAAACTATTGAAAACTGGCAACGGAAAAACTGTCCCCGGTGTACAAATCCTGTACGTGACACGTCACTCATCTTTTGTGTATGTTTCTCTTGCGCGTCGAAAACGGTGATCGGAATACGAGATCGCGCGATATATATTGGAAAAGCGTAAAAAGTATAACCGTATATTACCGGCGTCCTGGAATTATGATAATTTATTCACTAATCAAATTTCAGGCATTTAAACTTCCCCTGCTTTCTATAAAAGCTCCCGAACTTGGCCATTCATCTTCCGACGAATGGCGCGGTGATATCGTATGAATGTTTGCTTACGGGTTAAAAATGCGGATATGAATGGCTAAATCAATTTGGTTATACAACCATAAGAACATTTTGGAGCATTCCTAGTGTAATGGGACACTTTTGTCGATGAGGAACTCTGGAATCCTTTGTACTGCTTTTTTGCTTAATACACTGAGATAAATTCGCATAGTCATTGGGATGGGGATAAATTTTGAAGAATTTTTCCGTTACATTCTGAGCTTTATTGTGCATAAATTGTAACGGATTGGTTATAGAAAGTATTGTCCATCGCTAGCCGCTACTTTTTTCCCATCTTTATGGCAGCATACGAATTCTGCATTGAAAGGACGAACTGGTCTTTCGTAGCAATCCAAGAATCGATCCATTTTTTGCATCCCTCGTAAGAACAGAAGTGCTGCTCAGATAAGCAATTTGTCATTGATCGAAATAAGTGGTAGGCGGAAGGAGCAGGAACAACGTCTGGAGAATATAGCGTTCTTGGGCATGATATCCCATTTGAGTGTTTCCAGGTGGTTTTTCACTGATACTGCAACATGTGGTCGAGCATTATCGCATCTCTGCTCATATTCCGACCGTTTCTTCTCTTTCAATTGGATCTTTCCTTCAATTTCTCTTTCAGTCCTCAAGCTCATCAGTTGTAGTTGGTAGCGATGATGGTTTCATTCGATTTTACCATAATAATAATAATATACCATACCTAGTTGTATGGAGCGTGAACTTTGATCCAAGGAATATTTGGCTTTGCCGTTGATGTTGATACATGGTCGGGCTTACCTCGCGCTTTTATCGTAATGAAACCACTTTTCATCACCAGTTAGGATTCGATGCAAAAAGGAAAAAAAAATCCCTGCCGTTTGCAGGTGAAAAATCTCCTTTCCACGTCTCCTTGCCTTTAATTCGAATGGGGCACCATTTTCCTTGCTGTTTGACCAGTCCCAACACTTTGAGACGTAATGACATTGCTTGTTAAGTCACTCCCAAAGATTTTGCAAGTTTTTCTTGCATTTGACACGAGTTTTCACTCAATAATGCACCCAATTCCGCGCCTTCAAGCGTCTCTGACCTTCCTCGACGTTCCGCATCCTTGATGTTAAAGTCGCCATTTTTAAACCGTCTAAACCAGTACTCACAGATTGATATTGATGGAACGTGGTACCCATAAGCCTCGATGATCAATGACAAAAAGGCAATCACTTACTTTTTTTCTTCAGATGCAAGCAGAAAAGTAAAGCTTCCTACAAATTACGTTTTCGTTGGCACAGAAATCGATATTTGGAATTGAAAGAATTGTGATGTTTTTATTTTGACACAATGAAAACTGAAGTTTAATGATGATGCTTTAACACGTAGGTTGTTAGGCTTATAATCTATTGCTATATAAGGTCTTCTCTTGTAAATCCTTTAAAACTTAATTTTACGTCTAATAGTTTTCGGCATAACTAGATGGTTTGGCGATTGTCGTTTTTAAAATTTAACTAGGGACTTTGTGAAAATACATTTTTACGTATAAAAAAAACAGTTAAAATGTATTTAGACGAAATTTGTATTTCAGATCAGACAGGCCAGTGAATTTGGATATCAAAACAATAGTTTCGAAAATATACGCAGTGTTGTTAAAAAGAAGAAGAAAAATAATAAACAACTTTATTCCATCTACTAACTTCTTTTTCATTATAGCTAATAAATTTTTGCTATCTTAAGTGAACAATTTATTTGTCTGGCGAGCAAACAAAGTTTTCAATGGTATAAAATAAACTCCTACTTTATAGTTTTACATTCATTTTCGCCGTCGGACACCTCGCGGATAATTTCGCATCGCCGCCAGAGAAATGCTTTAAAGCGCTTTAGTGATTATTTTGATAATTATTTATACCGAGTGATATCACCTCGTTTGAAATGGAGCGCAATTAAGACGCGTATTTTATTTACACAGTGATAAATTCAGATCGTAAAACGTAACGCGTAATGTAACGCCAGCTTTAATCCATAGGGTAAATAACCTTATCGTTGGGTGATGATGGGATGATGATACAAATACAATTTTTGGGATGATGATACAAATACAATTTTTACCTCCTTTGCCATTCAAAACTGAACAAAGTAAACATGTTATAACACCAAACGGTCAGTTTACAAACGCTTTCCAATTGCCTTCAATTAATCAAACCAAATTCAATCGAAGTTCATGTTTCAAAGAAGTTTAATTTACATGCATTGTTATCGGTGTTTTATTATTTTAATTGAACATTTCATGCTGAAGTATGTTTTCGTGGTATCAGCTAAAAGTATCGTTATCAATTATCCGTTGGTAGCTGATACATCGCTAGGTCCATATTCTTTACATTTTACTGTAAGAGGAGCTGTTCATTTTTAAAAAAAATAAGAACATTACGTAATTGCAGCGTCCCATTTGACTGAAAGTCTGTATGCAACAAACAAATTTATTTATTACGTTGCTCGCGATAAATTTTAATTTAATTCGATGCCATAATTGTTGGTTCAAAGTTAAACTAAAAGTATTCATTTTACGGTCAATGAATATCCGTTATGATTTCATTTTTTGCCCAGGACATAACAATTTTTCCAGAATAATAACCTCCTTTTCACTCTGAACTTCCCTCCAAAATTACTGGTTTAACGCTAACATAAACTTTCAGAATGTCTTAAGCAAAACTTGTCCCAGAATCACTCTAGCCCCAAGGATTTATCTCGGGCGTCCGGTACTCGCATAATGGAATGCAAAAGTTCAATATTTTTCGCGCGCGGTGGAATATTTATCAAGGTGTGCAAATTGTCTAACCTTAGTAGACATAAAATGGTTCTGCCGAGAAATGAATAAGACTAATTCGTTTAGGTTTACCGATCGTAAACATGTTAGCAGCGTATGAGGTCTTTTTTATTGTCGACGAAAAAACAGATAAGCGAATACGACCGCAATTTCTAACCAGACTTCTATATTTCGTGTAAAATCACGCTGCCAAAAATGTGACAACACTTTATTTTATTTGCAAAAAGGAATTACCATATTATATATGATATCAGTCCTCCGCCTGATATATATATAAAATGGCTGTACTACTTAAGAAAAGCTAAGAGAAAAGGATTTGTGAAATTGACCCTAATGTCGAGGTTTGACCCCATAACTATCAGTGAAATAATAAACATAAGATACCTAACGTTAATGAATCGTGGTTCTCCTAAATTTTACTCGAACGCATCTGGAATTTACAGAAATGCACTAATATCAGGAGCTTTCTACTATAATTCAGGGACGAAACATTTCATCAGTGCTAAGAGTACGTACGGTTCATATAACTCATGACGTGCCTGAAGTTGCAGCGAGTTATTTATAATGGCATTATCAGTATGAAGTTGTAAACAGCTATTGGTATCAAAATGAAAGTGTTATAGTTGTATTCTGTAATGGACTTAAAAATTAGTGATATTCATTGGTAATTCTGAACTAATCCATATAAGTGGTTGTGACTCGGGACAATTTTACTAATTTCAATCATTTTTGGTTAGCAATGACTTGACTTTGTGTTAATAAAGTCAACTATTATTCCTTTGATAGTATCATTTTTTTTATTGCCTAACTGAAGCCCGATATGTTGATGCGAATTCCAGATTAAGGCCAATTTTAAATTCGATTATAATTTCTACTAGGGCAGTCTCATCATTGCCGAATAATTCCGGGATATAGTGAATTGAACAAAGTCGAGTTGCGTTTAATTGAAAATGACGAAACTAATTAAGTCTATAGAATTTAGTCTGGAGAAGGATAAAATTGAATTAGTAGATAATCAGGGTTGACTATTCCTGATTTACCTGACCTAATGGTATATTCGTCGACGTGTTTCTCCTTTCCATCGCGAGCCACGAAGTTTGCCTTATCATAGCAAATACGGACTAGCGTAGTAGAGTGGGACGAGAGGCTAAACGTGACGTCATAGCAACCTCGCGTTTCTATCTGGTTTATATAATACAGAAATTACCTCTCCTATCTGGACAACGTTGATAGAATTTTTGGCAAAAATCGTGCGTATCTACGATCGACGTTTGCATACATCCGCAACGCAGTTACCAATATGAAAAATTATTTTCCGCATTTTATCTAAGCCAGTTGATCTGATTTAATCATTATTCCACCCCCCCCCCCCAATCATCGTAACTGCAGCGATGCCTTCAATAATTAAGCCCGAAATGCATTTAGTTGGAATTTTCGTATTTACAGAAATGAAATGAAATTGATTTTTATTTTATTAACACCCAAATATCGATTGCTTTTCCTCGTCTGGTGTTTATTCGTTGTTCCAATTAACGCTGAAATATTCAGTTGAAAAACTTTCAAATTTATTACGTGTGTATCAAATCAGTTTAATATTTAATATTGCATTATATATTGGTAGGAATACTGTAAATAAACATATATCCCACATTTATTATAAAATAATTAACGATTTTTTATAAATTTCATTAAAAGTACGTATTATATCATACACTGAAGGAAATTCGTTTAAGTTTATGCAAGTTTTACACCGTTAATGTACCGAAAATCACCCAAATATTGGTGTAATAAAAACTGTATATTATATATGGTGTAATAACACAAGGTAGCTCTCCTGATCCAGCGGACACTCTGTGTGAAAAAGTCGAAAAATGTATTTCTTCCAGGGAAACGAGAGTCTACAGTATAGTAATTTTTACACCTAGAATAGTAATTTTGTTTTACTGTTTTTTGTAACTGAAAATAACCAATGGTTTTGTTGATTCAACCAAAATTCTGACTGCTATAAAAATAGACGTATATTTGCCTTTATAGGTGTAATGGACAATTCTTTGTTTGAGAAATCTTGACATAAGTAACATGACGCGTTTGTGTGTAATTATTCGAAGACTGATCATCTGGTCCCGCGTGTCGATGGCTTCCGTATATATGCCCTTATTGATGATGACGTTGTCGATGCATTCGGAAACAATCGATGATCAATCCTGTATATCGTTACAAAAGACTGCAATCGCTTACTGACCCGAATATCGACGACGTGATACAGAAGCCATCGATCTCTATGATATACAGGTTATAAGCAAATAATGGAATTTCCTTTTTATTCGTATCTCTATTTAAAAACTCACATAAATTATGCGCGTCTGACGTAAATTTTGAACTTGGGGGCGAATCTTTTGATCCGAGGAAGAAACCGGGGCTATATTTCATCTCAATTAGCAAATTTCATTGCCCTTGATATTCGATGTAAGTCTATTAAGGGCAGTGTTTTCACTTTCATATTTATAACTTTAAAAATGAACGTCAACGTTAATTGGAACATAAACAGTTCCAATTAACGTCATGTACTACTTTGAATTGCTTCCCAGAAAAGAAAATAAATTGAGTTAAACGATACAGTTTAAGTGCTTTGTAAAAATAGTAGTTAAATAGACTGTTCATCTAACAAAGTAATGTTAATCTAACGAATATGTAGTAAAATGTACAATCTGAAATTCGTGATGAAAATTAATTTGAAGTATTTATTCGGCATTATTGATCAGTGATTATATCTATTTTTAATTTATATTCAGCTTATTAAATTAACGGGTTATTCTATTAAGCTTACAAATTTTACCGAGCAATTTGCTAAATTTAATCATATTTAATAATTTATTTAATCTATTTATTGCAACTTCAAACTTGGTTAAGCTAAACAAACATTTGAATATTCGAACAATAGATTTTACTGTTTGCATAGTAAAGGTATTTAAATATAAAAGGCAAACATAATTTCTTATCGAGCAGTGGTCACCAGAATGTGCGTACATATTTGTTATTAAATTTAAGGTAAAACGCATGACTGGTGACTGCAAACTAACGGCTTCTATTTATTCCTTTATAAAAGAAATCCTTCTCTAAATTCTTTTCTAAATACTGTATCATATTAAGACGAATACTTTAAATGCACACGTATACCCGAAGTTATGATAAAATATAATAAAAAATTTCCTTCCCTGTACTTATATACGAAATAAAATGCTATATTAATTGTTACCCTTGCAAAGAAATGTGTGACGGCAAAGTTTTGCAAGGATAAAATTTACAAAAAGCAATCTAGAGCGAAGTCTCCAACTTTTTAGTGTTCTAAAAAATTATCGCGTACATTGATGACAAATGTTCTTGTGTGCTTTCTTCGTGCCTATACGCCATCGGTCGCACGCCACACAGTTCGTATATGAAATTTTAAATCCTGCTGTTTTCGCTCACGCTATATCACCGGATATCATCAATATTATCGAAGATGAAAAATGTACAACTTTCCGCAAGAGAGCGCCGCGAATATTAGATCGTGGGTTGACAGAACAAATATTTGTCGGTCATTTGCCATCACATTTTGCATTTTCTTTTCGTAAAAACTCATTCTAAAGCTCGACTTCTTTGGCCGCGTATTGACGCAAAAAGATGGAAATAAAAATACCATAGCACGTTTCGATCTCGTCGGCATAAATTTTGTTTTTTTTTTTCCCTTACTCATTCTCACTCCTTCCATCTTCCGTTTTTCATTTCTTTGTATTTATTATACAAAAAATGACAGTGATATTAATAGTGAAAAATAATGACTATTGTAATAGTAAAAAGTAATGTTTATTATTAATATTATAATTATCCTATATCCTGAATAACAATCATCATAATACCTGCTATAATCATAAGTTTATTATGTAGTAATTATACAAAATGCAATTAATTATAACGATATTCTTAAAAGCCCATTTAACAATGACGGCATCAATAATGATAACAAGCATAAGAATAACTTGAGGTATTTAATAAATCATTAATTAACGACCGTGATTTTTTGGACAACAGCAATCAATGTTTTAATCTTTATTGTGGTCACTATCAAGATCAATTTTTTTTTTCTTTTTATACTTTATATATTAATAGATTTTAATTCTGTAATTGAATTTGAAATGTTATTACAATAATAGGATTAATAATGTAACGGAAATGATGATTATGATACTTTTAATAATGACCATAGTTATCAACCGTTACAGATAGAACAAATGTATGATGACTCAAAATTTATCACAAATTGTTGCTCAGGTATTTCTCGGACCTTTTTTTTTTAGGTAATTTCACCAATATAAATAATCGTACGATTTTCAAGGTAAATCCGCGTTCCCTACAATTTCTAATGCAATGCCACTTTGAGGTGAGATTAGGCGGAAAATTCATTCCTTCTCGATTGAAAAAAGTAATTCTGTTCGCGAATTTCGTAGTCATTACTGATTACAGATAACGCCGACGAAGGAAAATCGATAGCGGCTCGTAAAGCGAAATTGCATAGAAAGGAAAAACAAGCTGTCAGAGGCGGCCTTTTTTCGTCCAAGATTCATTGTACAAACCATTTTTTCCCCTTCTTTTTTTTTTCCTTTTTTTTTTTAAACACCGCCGCGCCGTTCGTTTTTATCGCCCGGTAATGTACGATGAATATTCATCAACTGCGTTCAATGGAATGATTAATTCGGTGCATTATTAATACCCCGAAATTTGAGATTTGATGAATAAGTTTTCGCCGAAAATACCGCGTGACGTACTAATGGCCAATTATCGAATGCCAGCCGCATTACGGAATCTGCTTTTAATTGGCACTAAATCAGTAATAACGTCGTAAGGCGTCGCATTACATTTGATAACAATTAAATTAATTACAAATCATGTCTAGTCTTCGACATCGAGCGTGAACGACGCTGGCGGAATATAGCGTGCTATGTTTATTTATTACGCGTGGCTTCCGATCTGCCGATGTGTGCCGCTGTTCCGGCGAATAATTGAACAGCCACTGGCATGTTTCCTTCGGCTTCTTCACGTGGTGGTACCTCGATAATTCGAGTAGCCATTTCATTGTTAATCTCCGCGGTTAGGAATTGGATTTTATTTTATTCGCGTCTTCTATTTTTGCATTGAACATGTTTAATACAGACATTCGCTATGGAAACATTATGAATCATCCGAATAAGATTCGGAAGAATCCTTAGTAAGAATCAGATTGGCTTGAGTAATATTATTGCTGAGTTCTGATTAGAATTTACTAGACTCTTTTAAGGTCGTGCCTATCAGGACCGTGTTTAGATTTTGTCTAGAAAACCTAATTAATGGCATTGATATAAATCTCTGCAGTACTTATTTTGCAAATTTCTGTTTACAGGTTTACTTCAGTATTTAACCACTAATTTGAAATATTGTTATATCTCCGCCTTTGTACTCACATTCTATGGTATTATGCAAGGCTAAACAACTAAAGTCATCTTTGGGCGAAAACTATTTTCATTTGCGTGGATATTGATAAATACTCTGAGAATGCATAAACTGAAGGATAAATAAGTTATAACATTTCAAACAAAAGTTAGTTTAACAACGCAGGAAGATTAATTTTATCGTTGTTATACTTAAAGGGCATGATTTTACGTTAAATGGAATTTCTGATCTGGCCTCATAATAGATGTGACATTGTCTTTAGTATGTTTGCCTGGTACAGAATTTTGGCATCTGTGATAAGGTTGCCCAATTAGTAACAAGTAGAATTATGGATTTATATGAATGTAATTTGAAAAGTACTAGGTTATGTTTAGAATAAACCATAATTTCTCAAAATTATTGGTGTGTTGTACCATCACTCATAATTAGAGCCTTGAACAAGCTGTTACAGACCGTATTAAAATCATGATTAGGACCGAATAAGTTCAACGAAAGTCTAAGTAAAACCGTAATCCTCTGAATAGGAAATAAGCGGTATAATATCAAGGTCATATCAAGGAAAGTTGCATATTAAAAGTAGAAACAAACCCTTACGTTATCGAGGTTATAAAAACGTGCCATTCATCGATAAATCGAGGTTCCAGTGTAATTAATTTGTTAATCCGTCTATACAGACATTTTCAAGTTAATTTACAATCTAGTTGCGAACGAAATTCCACGTCTCAATAGATACATCTCTATCCGTCTCAGCGGAGTAAGACGGATGCCCCATGTGCAATTGTGTTTGGAGAAACATAATTACAATTTAAACCGTCGAACGTATCTCGGCGCGCATTTATCACCATCGCGCAATTTATGGCTAGTCAAATATAAGGATTGATAAATAGACCGGGTTTACCGATTTAATTCGCGATGTATATTAAATGCTGATGTTAATGGACAGGACTCCGAATTTTATGCGCTCATTACTTCACTTCAGCAGAATAAATATTCGGATGAATTGGCATAAAAATCTGTCGGATCGCCGTTATGATACAACAAATGAGTAAATTTTGATATTTCGTTATTGACACTGGAATATTGACAACTAATTTCGAGTTTAGACGACGCTGCATTGACATTGCCATGCTGCTAAATAGCGGTAAGAATTATGTTAGTGTAGTTGATTACTCTGACGTATATACACATATATGTATATATAAATTGTAGATTTCACATTGTCAGTGTTGAAAGGTGAACGGAAGAAAGGAGCACGAATGCTGGCTAAATTAATTCCGGCAATAAAAATCTGGGTAGCTTTTGCGCAGGAAATATTGTTCGGATGACAGCTTTTGAATATCAATTGTTTATGACCCAGCAATCAGAAAGGTGATGTAACAATGTATATGTTTGAATTGTAAGTGTGCCATAGATCTGGGTACATTAGACAAGGTCTGCCTCGTCTCGATTGAACTATTATTCCAATTGTGCCGAATTGACGTGTATTGCATTATAATAAATTAGGATGATTTCCGTTTATATAAAGATTAATGATTTCTTCAGGAGCAGCTTTCATAAAAGAAAGTTTTATTTTTGTAAAAAAGGAATTAATTTTCAAAATGTTATATCGTATAATTTTTTAATTTAAATTTATTTACCATTTATACATTACTTTATTCGATATAATTAAAAATCATGATCTTTTATGTAACAATTCATGGTTTCAACTTAAACGAAGTAAATTGCATGTATCCAAAGTAACATAACACAAATCAGCTAGATGTTTGAAAACATTTTCAACAGCGACAATAACGCGTATCAAGTTTTCAGTCAAATTGTACACAATCCACTATATCAGATATGAATGAAATTTTGATACTACTGTTACATTTGTATGTTAAAGGATACGACGGAATATATCTAACAGTAATATTATTTCTGGAATGTTTAGAAAATCAAGTGTTGCATTGATGTGAAAATTTACATTATACATCCGAGTAAGAATATCACAAAGTATAATATAGTTTAATTACTCCAATTTAGATGAAGCCTACTTTATTCAACAACATTATGAGATATTTAATGCATAATATAACTTTGCATTAAAATGCAACTAATTGCAATAATTATTATTATTCTTATTTGTGATGAAAATAAAGTGTGTAAACTTTAATTATGTTAGAAGATAATTACACAATATATTTTCTAATGTTCTTGTTTGTAAATTATTCATATCAGTTTATAACTTATCAAATAAGCCACAATAAACTTGTGTAGCTTTAACACAAAATTCGATTTACATAGCAAAAGGAAACGTTACCTGAATATTTCATATTTATTTTATCAGTTATGATACTACACCTAGAGCATCAAAATGAAGATTTCAAATCAAAATACTTGTTCTTGAATGTCAAAAAGTGTCAAAAAAGTGTTATTTCAACATTTAGCAAGCATTAAACAGGTACCTTGATTGAGTGACAATTGGACTCCGAACAAACTAAGAATTTACCTTTAAACATAACAAGAACCAAAAAAAAATTTAAAAGTATTGCAATAATATTTATATTATTTTGCAGTTTACGTCTTATATAGTCGAAATACTTTTAATTATAGCAAAAATATGCACTTTTCCGGTAGATAGAAGATAGTACGAACAATATCATGCTAAATTCAAATTTATACTAATAATTTTAATGCAATGTTACTCTGCATTTATGTACATTTTTATACTACAAAAATCAGAAGGCGTGGTAAAGTACATAAATAATTGATATTACATGTGAAATCGTCGTTTGATCACGATCGAATGATTCCTTTCGTGTTTCATTTCAGTTATCGTAACACTGTTTCCAGTAACCCGCACCTTTCTACTTACATTATGGAAATAGTAAAACATCTAAAATGCACAACGCGCATTTCCGAATATATCGATACAAGTTTGATCAAATGGCGTTCACGGAATTCCCAGTGAAATATCTTCCAATGAATATGAATGCGACATTTCCATATTGTATGATTGTTTTCTGTGTTCAGGGCAATACAAGCTGGAGTTCGACGCCCGCTGTTGATCCTACTACCGGACGACCGCTTCCCGATAGTAGAATTGGTGACTCTCTTGGGTGCTTTAGAAGCCTTATACGTGGTATGTACTTCCCAACTTTTGTTACCTTTTTCAATCATATGTTCGTTCGTTCGTACGTTCGTTCTGAAGGGCTCGTCTTTTCTTAATTATTTACCTTTTACGGGGAGCACAAAAAGACTTTCATCAACTTTCAGCAAAGTTAGCGAGAAGGTAAATTAAACGTGCCCATCCTTTCAACCTGTTAGTTTATCCTTAACTAGACAAAAGTTGTCCATATTATCATCCGCTGGTTTTGTTGAAAATCTACGTTCAGCCACGAATGGCTACGTATACCCACGTAGAAATTTACAATCGGCACACCGCTGGCACTGCGCTTGAAACCGTTGGGCGACCGTTGCATGCTGAGGCTTGGCAAACACTCCACTGTCGTCGGTCTCCAAACCGTTTGAAAAACCTCTTAAGTAGAGTTTTAAAGTTATTTTCATTTCAGATAAATTTGTTCCATCCTTGATGATGTTCCAAGTTGCTTTATAAATATGAACATTAATTATTTAAATGATTAAGTCACGCGAAAATTTAAACAGAGAAATTGCAACATCCATCCTTAACTATTAAATGTTAGACATTTCTCCATTTAAAAAAAAAATCAATTATTCACCGTTTTACAACTTTTTTTTCGCAAGTTCAACTGATCCAGTTCCATGAAATAATTAAAATTACTTTTCGTCTTCTCTTATTAATGAAATTGTGTTCTTCTGGGAAACCAATTTTGGAAGCTTTGCATTTGGAATGGAACTTCGTCGAAATTTCGTAACGCTCGTTGATTTTGTAGAGGAGACATTAAAAATGTTGATTAGGTTTTGAACAAGTTTTAGCCAGTATGTCAGGCTAGGAAGGCAAGGAGCTTCGGATTTCCTGCATAACCTTTCTAGCAGGTGTAGTTTGACATCTGAGCGTGGAAGCGTTCAACTTTAAGCGTTCCGGCGAAGACCCGGGCAACCCCAGAAGGCATGATAAAGGTTCAAGTAGAAAGGAGACGATAGAAACGACCTCTCGGGAGTAACGAATGCCGTGCGTTCCTGAATCCTAGTGGCGGTCGGGCGACCTAATTAGCGAAATACTCGAGGCCTTTGCCGAGACGGTGTTCTTTCTAAGGCGAAATCAAAGTGGGGCGAACTGGTGGAGCGCGAAGAGCGCCACATTACTCGACAAATACCGGAAAGTGCCGTCAGAATTCCGCCACTATGAAACTCGGGTGTACTAATGTTTCGTGCTGCCCATTCTTTTCGCGGCGATGCACTTCCGGTGATTGCCGAAATCAATAATGTCCTCCCTTTAACGAGATGCACGCAACGGATTAGGCGAACGTTAATTATTATTTCGTGCTTACCAATAAAATTGTCAATTGAATAACAATACTCTTTTAAAACGTAAAATGTAAACAAGTGACCCTTTTTTATACATATATTTTGTACATTATTATGGTTCTGAGTCCTTTCAAATGTAAACTGTTCTCAGCTGTAAAATGTTATCGTCTTGTAAAAATACAGTTGTGTAATTTTAATGCAAAAATGTTATACGACGTACGTTTTGTAAATCTAAAGAAAATAATTTACACATTCGAAAGGACCATTATTTCTATACAAGCGAGAAGGTATCTCTCGCGATTCTCGATAAAACTTCTCGCGCAAAAATATAACATGTTAGACGCAATATCTTACGTATTTCTATTTTAAATGAGCGAATTGTTTCGCGCTTTTTACCCCAATAATTTACATTTCACTTTCAAACGCTACATTCGACTGTTGAGTTGCTTATCAGAGGTCATTTGTCAATGATAATGCAGTTTATGCAGGCGAATGCATAAGTCAGTTTATGCTATTTTCACAAAATACAGATATCTCTCATAAAGTGAGAATAGATTACGCCGGACCGATACTATTTGTAACGTCTTTCGAACGTGAGCTCATAAAGTGAGCGTAAACTTTTGTTATATTTCACTGTCAGAAAAACAGTAATCTCCTCGAGTGGAAATCGCCCTAATATTTCCCATTCGATATCAGGTCCACCTCCCCTTCACTTCCCCCCCCCCCCCCCCCCCTATCCGGCAACTTGAATTGAATTGGATTAGAAATGCCACGCTTAACGCTGCCTTTGCGTCCCAATTATCACGTGACGGTTGATGTCAACGTTTCTTCATTAATTTGTCACCATGGTCAATTTCTCTTAGAAACAAATTGAATGTTTATCAATTATGACAACTTTTTAAGCAGCCACGTTATGGCTGTTTTAAGCTGCATCGTATCAACGAAATTTATTTCTTATGAAAACTATCATTGCACTGTTAAAGTGGTCGTAGTTAAAAAAGGGACTAATAATTAATATAATTTGTTATTACTTTATGGTTTAATAATGCAAACTCTGACAGATACATGATTTACTTTATTCATCATGTAGAATCAACACGGTATACTTTACATGGTCTGACAATGTTGATTCTATTCCATTATTTTTTCTGCATGCAGTTAACTAAGGCCTTTTTGTAATAAAAAGCCCGTTTTATTATGTTTAAACGAAATCATATTGAGATTATCATAAATAGTTCCCCAATCTGTAAGCAATTAAACATAACTACATTTAAAGGATTGTCTCTTTATATTAAGTGTATTATTTTTTTTCGGTACATTTAAATTTACAATGTAATTCATTTTAGCGAATAATAGTTTATAAAATGGGCAAAAATGTTCCATGTTTTTATTGTTTGTCAGCAACAATCGATATTTGCATATTGCTTTGAAATGAAGTTATTTTCCGTTATTTCGACGTGTCATATATTGGTGGCCAAATTCGTGCTTGAACGTTATTAAACGAAATGTATAAAAGTCAAACTGTATTTATTTATCTGAAATAATACCTTACGGTGATAAATGATGGTATTATGCTATTGTATGGGATAATGTTTCGGTGTCGCGTTAAAAAGGCAGGTGAATAGTTCGTTGTCGTTTTTAGCGTTTTAAGCCACAACAGAAAACGTTATCATAAAGTTCGGTGAGGTTCATTTATTAATTTCAAAATTCGAGATGTACGTCGACAAAAGCTTCATTGGTTTCGAGATACAATTTTCAAATAATACACAAATAAATTCTATTGTTTTAACGTTTTGAAAGATACGGTTACTAATTTTAAATCAGTTTTCTTTTTCATGACTTTTATTTTTATGCCCGAAATTTTCAACCGCATAGTAAAATTTATTTTAAAAAATTACTTATACTATTTCGCAGATAAAGAGTCAGAACTAAGCACGAACTCTCGTTTATCTTAAGACATTTTTGCCGTTTTAATAAAGGGAACATAGAATTGAAATGATGGAACGTCTTTCTAGATAAATTTAAAGATCAAGTTACACACTTGTTGTCGTAACATTAATTAAATTGAAGTTTAAAAAAGTTAATTAGTTTTAAAAGTCTCTCATATCATCAAAATGATATTAAATCTGGTACTTTTTGATAGATTACACGGAAGGAGGTTAAATAATGTTGAGGAACTTTTCATACATATTCAAAGATATAATTGATGTGATATGTATCAAAATTCACGATAATATCTGATGTTAGAAAAATAATAATTTATATTCTCAGGGGTTCTTATTCAAAATTCCCCCCCCCCCCAATCTGTAAGCATTTTATACGTTCCCTAAAGGTCAATTCATAATTGCCTAATTAAGTGCAATTAAGCTGGAAGTTTGTAACAAGATAAGAAAGTTAATATTCGACGTTATGAACCCTCGAGTGGGATAAGTAAAACATTTCAGAACTACTCTCTCATCAGATTCTAGTAGAGCTGAGAATGGTTCCCTCGCGTGATACAGTTTAATGACAAATTTTGTTTTCCTTTGAAAAGGGCTGGTCGATTGTGACACGAAATAAACATCAGGTTCATTGGCCACGGTGTCAAGGATTGCACCCTGACCGGCATGTTCGAAACCTTCACTTAACTGCGAAAGATCACGCTCGATACTTTATGTTTCAGCCCCTTGAAGTCAGGGAAATAGGTCCTGAACGGTGCCACAAAGTTGAGAAGCTCGGCGTCTACAGTACTATTTGCATCGACAAACTTGAAGCTTGTGTTAACTTGGCTATTAGCCTTGAAAGCGGACGATTCATCGCAAGAGATATCGGTAAAGTTCATAAATATTTTCTCTTTATACAATGCTATCTACTGTTTTTTGTCAAGATTGCAACATTTCATTATCCGTACTCTATTAATTTATGAAATAGATCAATTTTCTTTTAATTTCCTCACTTATTTTTATGGCTAACTTATGTTATTTGAAATGTATTGTTAACATTTCACTGATAAGTTTTATCAGTTACTTGTATTAATGTACACTCAAATATTCCTCTAATTGAATAAAACATCGATTTATTTAATATATAGGTAAAATCACAATTATAAATTCATTTATTATAGTTAATGAAGTGTCACATCAGCCCTCATACATTGCATTATTATGACAATATATCCTATGATTAATAACATTATTTGTAATTTACGTCGACAATAATATAATTGGCATACCATGGAAAATATTATACTGTTAATTTTTATTTGAGAAGTTAATATAGTATACATACATAAAGAGGAAAATTAATTTGTACAACTACAAACTTTGAAAACAGGAAATAAAACAGAATAGTATTAAGTAATAGAAACAAATTAAAATTATAAAACCCTTAATTTAATAGAATATTGTGCAACGGTTGAGCAAAATGAATAAGTGTTAAGTCGTGAGATGATGACTTTGACCCAAAGATTATTGCGCATTTCTTGCGAATTTCGGAGAAAATGTACTGCATTTCCATTTAGATTATTGAACAGAAAATAATCAACTCCAGATATTATTGAAAGGTGTTTTCGATGTGGATTAAAGTAGGTTGCAACATAGGAAACATTTTCCATATTGTTCTGAAAGTAACTAATACTAAACTCTGAAATTCGAAATTGTTTATTTATTTATCATTATCTTTACATCAACCTACAAGGAAAAGAAGAGCACTTCGTTCGTTTACTAAATTTATTATTAACATTAATTTACATTTAATCTCTGACGTTTGTTATTACTATACATCTATTTCGAATTATACTTCATTCTTCCATATACGGACAAGTTCACACAAGTTCACACAAAGAATGTACAAACCAGTATAAAAACAATCACACAGTATTCTGCGAGGCACATTACACTAAATTATTGTTAAGAAAGAAATTCAATTTTAAGACGTAATTCTTTTTCCAGACTGCACCAAAAAACGTATGAAAAGACCGCGCACTAAATTGCATCGAAATATCATTTATCTTCTAACATTTTGTGTGCCGAACTTCCCGCTTCCTTTTTACTTTTCAACTTTTCGCAATTGAATTATATAGACGGACATCCCCAGCCAAGATTATTAAAGTCCAATTTTTCTTCGAATCCTTCGCACGTAATTTCACTCGCTCAATAATTAATAAAGCATCGTTTGGCTTTGAAATATGCTCGCGACGTGACATTTTAATCTGCTCCCTCGCGCAACCGTGCGAAATGTTTTTCTTTTCTTTTGGAATAACATTATACTGACGCGCAAAAGGTATACTCGACTGCGCCCATAACGATCCTATTATTTTTACGACTTTCGTAAATTTACAGAATCTTACATTAAACAGTATCAAATCTGAAATAGCTCCATCTTAAAATAAAACGGTTAATAGCGATACTCTTATAATTAGCAATAAATTTTACTTTAAATCCTGAATAACTGTTGCTTAATAAGATACTTTGAACGCGAACAATCCTTTGTATTCATCATTCTGGCAAAATAGTTACATAATTAATTTCAGTAATTTTCCGTCGTTACATTCAACGGATTAAAAAATAAACAAACAAATATTCAATTACTTATATATCCACTCATATAACACGATAAATTATAATTGCAAAGTTGTTACACTACAAAAATGTTAAACAAAATTGAGATATATTTCAAAGTGTTTTTTTTTTTTTTTTTTCTAATTATCCTCATTATTTTCTCAACCACATTTCCTGTTTTCCATTAAAAAAAAAAAAAACCGTACAATTTATATACGACCATAATTAATGTTTCCAATATTCTAACGAAATTAAATTCCGAACGTTGTTGTTATTTAAGTTTCGCAGAGTCGTAAGGAATTGTCTTTGGGGAATACTAATAATAAATAAGAAAGATTGTAATATTGTATTTTCGAGCGTGGACGTAATTACGAAAATCCGGAGTGAATTTCCTAAAAGCATTCGTGCGCTGAGGAGATGTTCGCATCCCTCAAGTATCTGTTTGGTACTTCAATCACGATCTAACGTCCTCGAAATATCAACGCGATGTCGACGAGACGCTCGAAAATGTACGCCAAAGCCATTTAAGGGTTCGAAATACGTCGAAACATTCTTATGTGATTTCTCGGTGTTTCAGGTTCGAGTGACCCGGAACGAATGGCGGCACCTAAAATAGAAGAGTATCTCGCTGAAGTGTTCGCTAACAGCAACATCAAGATGGAAGTAGTGTGCGACGAGGCGACGTTGCAGCGGGATTATCCGCTGTTCGCTGCTGTAAATCGTGCTGCATCGGTGGTCCCGCGTCACGCAGGACGGATTATCTACCTCACATATGAGCCATCAGACCCGAGTTTAGTTACAGAGACAATCTTTCTAGTCGGAAAAGGTGTCACTTACGACACTGGTGGCGCAGACGTCAAAATCAACGGTACTATGCCAGGAATGTCCAGAGACAAGTGCGGAGCCGCAGCTTGCGCCGGTTTCATGCAGGTACCGCTCAAGTGGCGATTATAATGAAGGCGTTGTTGAGATGCTTTAGAGTAGTTTCTGCGGAGAGTAATATGCAGATCATCATCTAAACTCCATGATGGAATAGTATTTTAAAGGATATTTAAATACACAAAATGGTATATTGAGAAAAATATGATAGGTAATATTACTGTTTTTAAATTCGTTTCAGATACGTGCCAGTTTTTCAATGAAAATTACATAAAAGGAAAAATATAAATATAACAGTTACAACTGGAATAGCTTTTGCTTTTAAAAATGGTAATATTTACTCAAGGGGTGTATCTAGAACAAAGATAACGTTAATATATTCTGTCATATTTTACACAGTGTACCAGCTTCTCTTTGAAAATATCTTAATATCTGTGTTGTTTCACGTACAACTCTATTCGATTGTATGGATAAGAATCTATGTTATTAGAGACAGCTAAGAAATTTAACCGAGAAATTTACTTGGGAAATTTCATATATGAACCTCGGCTGAGGTTCATGGCTAGTAACCTTAATTACGAACCTTAGAAAGGAATATTAGATGGAATTTTTAATAACATAACATTAACATAATTTAATGATTTCTTCTTCATATTTTATAATAGTATTTATTATAAAATATGAAGAAGAATAAATATAATAATAAATACTATTATAAAATATGAAGAAGAAATCATTCCATCAATTAAGGACTAATGATGGTGGTTCCCAATGACTGTGAATAGGTAATTTTACGAGTTGAGAATCGCCTCGTGTTGCTCACAAATTTTTTTCAAACAACTGCGAGAAAATACTATCTCGGATGTGTTAAAAAAATATATTTACGACCAAAATGTATTTATTTTGGTTAACAGAATGAATATATAAATCTACTGCAGTTAAAAGAAATTTTATTGAGAAATAAAAGATTACATGAGTACTTTATGGAGTGTAATAATAATCTGAGTGAATTTCAGCACTCTAAGATATTAATTTTTGTAGTAACATCGCAACAAATTATAAGTTAAATAAGTTACAATATTGCTCTAAACTGGTTCAAGTACCTATTTTTTAAATCTGACAATTCTAAATTAAATGAGTTCATTTTAAAATATATTACTAGATAGATACATTACATTAAATTGACGCACATTCAGGATTAAATTATCGTTTAAAAATAATATAAATTAAATAAAATAAACCATTCCATAGAAAATTTAAATGATATTGATTTTTCGTTACTTTTAATTGTTTTCAATGTCATTAATTAATTTATAATTCATTAATTTTACTTCAAATTAAATGATCATTAAATAATTTTAAAATTAAGATATGTGATACAATTAAGCAAAACATATTTAACCTTATAAATTGAACTGATTATTTTGCAGATAAATTTTACTCAAAATATTTTCTTTTCTGCAGTATTCATTTTTTGACGTATTAATTTCATAAAATAAATTCTTCAAATAAAAATTACAAGCAAAATTTTGCAATGCAAACATTTGATAAATAGATTTCGGAAATGTTTAACAATATCCACGTTAAAAAAGTAATAGAATTCAGAATAACAACGGTAAGAATCATTTTTCAGCATATTTGTCGACGGCGAAAAACAAATAGCCAGTTATAATGAGAACAACTGGCTGAATTCAAAAAGTTTGAAACTACCGATGCATTATGCATTTGAGAAAAATGCGCATAAAATTATCACGTTAAGAGAAACAGTGAGATTTGAACTCTGCTCAAACAAGTTAAATTATTTGGAAATGAAATATTTATCACAATTCAGGTAATGGTTAGAAGTAATAATTTCCAACTAATTTACATATGAAATGGGGCTGATGAGAAACTTAATAATATATTATGACTGTTTATTCTTTTAAGTGTATATAATGAAATTTATACATTTTATAATAAATTATAAAATTTCTGCAATTAAAAATTAATTTAAAGATATTTAAGTAATATTATCTTTTTAAACTAGTTGGTATATAAGTGATTTGATATATTTAGACATACAGACTTTGTCGCCAAAATCTGGATAAATTAAAAAAAAAAACGGTTTTTTTAAGTTGCCTTTAAGTTGTACAAAATTGTTTGTCGGGTCATATAGAACACATCTACTCAATTTACACTTGCTTGAATGATTGCCTCCAATCTTTATCTTAAGCATTCTTAAGCTCGTTTTAATATGTCGCGTGTCTATATCGGCGAATGCCGCTTCAATAGCAGTTTTTAATAACACAACTTTTGGAAGTCTATACATGTTGGTGACCCTTTCAACCAAGCTCCATTTATAGAAGTCCAGCGGATTTAAATCTGAACCGTTGAAAGGTCCAAAAGTAGATTGCAACGTTCAACTCGTTTTGTCCTAAAGCTTCGGTAAACATCTTTCTTTATATTTAACATTGACACCGACAACTGAAGACAATTTTCGCATTGACTACCCTTAATCCTAAAAAATCAACTTCTGAGCCCGTTGAATGAAGTCTGGCATCCTGACAACGTACTTGTTCGAATGAGTTTTCTACTCCGATTTTGTAGAACCCTTGTTGGTCTTCTCCGATACTTAGTGACGACATAGTGTATAGTCGACCTCTAGTACCGAAGAACCGAACGATTTCTGTTACCGAACTTTCAACGCCAACATTTTCGACAATCAAGACTCTTCGATGCCAATTCTTTGCACTTGCTTCAAGCTATATTTCGATGCCAATCGTGATCTTTGCACACAGAATAGAACGACAAAAATTTTAAATTAAATTTGAACCGGATTTTGACGACACGTCCTGTATTATTTAATAAATTCATTTTAATTAAGTTAGTATTACTCCAAATTAGTTTCACAAAGAGCAGATGTTGAATGTGTTAAAACTGCTCAAGTATAACGATGCTAGGAGCTTTTAACGTCTTTTGCAAAGTGTGAGATATGGAATATTTTGTATAGATTACCTTCTATTGTTCCAGGTGACAAATCTACTGCAGCCAAAGACACTAAAAGTTGTGGCCGCACTGTGCGTCGTGCGAAACAGTATTGGTGAAAATTGTTATGTCGCCGACGAAGTAATAACCGCTAAATCCGGTCGTCGGGTTCGTGTCAGAAATACTGACGCAGAGGGCCGCTTTGCAATGGCGGATGCATTGTACCATATAAAGGAAATGGCCGTGAATGCCATACGTCCGCACATTTACACGATAGCCACTCTCACAGGGTGTACTTTTACTGTTGCGGGATACGGATATAATGTAAGTAATTCGACTTATTTTACCACATAACTCTCACCTCCCTCTTATAAATCATCTTACATTAAATGTTAAAGAACTGAACAATCTCCGATTTCCAGTGAACAGTTATTATAACTGATATTCTAGTAAAAATCTCAATGATGTTCTAGCACTGAGAGAAAAATACAATGGTGAAAATTACAAACAGTATTAGTGAAGTTTTAGTATACTTTATTTTTATAAGTTACGCTAGTTTAATGCCAAATTTTACTAAGATCTTGAAAATTTCACCAATAATCTCTTTTCAATTCATAAATTATTTGTAGAAGTCTAAAATACTCCAGACTTTTTGTCTTAATAAAATAATTACTGTATAAAAATCAAATTCATCCTTGAATTACAGAATAGTTACTATTTATGAAACATTTTGTTCACAATTTAAAGTGAATTTTAAATGTTTGGAATGAGGCTTGTTGAATGCAAAACATGTTTACAAAAATGTTCATTTCTTATATCAAACTTCGAAAGCATGTTTTGTTTATGCTTTCCAGAAATGAAAGGATATTTCCTTGTACATTTACGATCGATATAATAAAGTCTCTAGTCACTTAACTGGTCGAGCAAATTATGTTAATCCGCTAATTATCTACAAATATATATCCGAAAGTTGGTGTCCCAACATAAAATTTCAATAAGAACACAACTTTAATCCGGATTCACTTAACTAATTCCAAAACAGTGCGAAGGAAGTTTGATATAAATGGATCAGCAAAGTTTACGTTACATAATGACTGTTTGTAATGTTGAGTGAAGGTCTAATGCACTTTCTTGGGAAATAAAGTAAAGATCTAAGTTGGCCATTTCTAAAATAACGCATTTAACTTTTCTTTCATTTCGCTCGCACAAGAACGCCCTAAATGCTCGTAATTTAACAGTCTTTTGATTCTTAATGGCTTAATTAGCCATATTTCAATTGACTATCGCAAAATTATGTTTTCACCTTGTCGTCCCGTTTATTGCCCATTCTATTTTCCGAATGAAAAGAAGAATGCCTTCCTGGCTTATCTTATAACTTAAGTTTACCTGCAATAATTTCTTCTTGGTTAATTTAATCTCTGTAAGAAATGTTCAATTTAACAGAAAGAAAACAAAAACTAATTACCTTAATTACACGTTTTCAGATTGCCATGGATAATTCAGTGGCCTTGCGCGGGGAAACCACAATTGAACTGCAACAATGTGGTGACTATACTGGTGATGTCTTAGAAATTGCAAAAATTCGCAAAGAAGACTTTGATTTTGTTAAGGGCTCAGCCGAGGGTGATGATTTGATACAAGGTACAACTAAGGCTATGTCCAGAGATCGCGGATGTCAGCGTGCAGCCGCATTCTTGATCATGGCTTCCGAATTGGATAAGGTGAGTTACTCCAGACTTCGTTAAAGATTAAATATACATGCATCAAGTTATATGCAATCTGTGTCTCACAATTCAATATCTGAATAAGTAATAAGAAGTGATTTAAATTTCCTATAAATATATTACGGAAATTTTTTATTAAATACACGGTATATTCATACAAAATATTTCATATACATATTGAGTATTTCATTTTATTTAATAAATAATTGGATATAGAAGAAATAGAATATATCTAAGAAAGAGAATATGTCGACAACAAATTAATTTTTTTTCTATTTCATACTTTACATTTAATCACAGAATATTTCGGAGCAATTATTTCAAAATTAAAATGTGCACGTTGGAGTTTTTCTTACCCAACTACACTGATAGAAATTTATGATGGGCACAAGTTTTAACGTGTCTAACCTAGATATATTGCACTGCTTAAACAATTGACAGGTATACATATGCCTATAAGAAGCATGGGAACACTTGAACATAGTATTTGCAATTCAATCATAAACATACACTATATCTACATTATCAGAGTACAATATTTATTTAATCAAGCAACCTGTAATTAACTAATATTTCATTCTTTTATCTCGTCAGTGTCTCCTTGTATTTTCCAAAATATTGTTTAATGTAACTCGGATGTTGATCTATACTTGACTTGTTTCCATTATCAAACGCACATCGTCCGCACATGTGCATACTTCATCATACTAGAGGCTCTCAAATATCTCTAACACATGACGCCATCCACTACTGCCAGCATGTATCACCTCCAGCTGGCTTACACTTAATTCTAATAATCATTCGATGCGCGGGCTCATTGATAACGTGTCATTGCAACCCAATGTATCCGATAATAAATTCATAAAGCGCCCATAAGGGGCGATAGATCTCGTTAATAGCCAATTTCCGCTTGCAACTGCGACTGTTCGAGAATTGTGGTGCATAGAAGCAATGGGGTTTAGTATGTACAGATTTAATGGCGCGTATCCAACAAACCTGCGTGTAAGAAGAATAACTTAATTTCGAAAGGAAAGGGCTTCTAAATAAACTCTTAACAATAGCTCGCGACTACTAAAAACAATTGAACGCTCACGATGAACAATGGCTCGTGCGGCATTCATTTCCAAGCATAATGGTCGAGAGCATTGAATCGGGGCGTCATCTCTGAGTGCAGCATTGTATCAGGAGTACTTCCCTTAATTCGAAAACGCTGAATGTCATTTGACCGTTCGGGGTTTCGCACAAATATTAATGTGTATTATTTTTATTTTCAGCACGACATATCAGCCAAAGACGCGTTGAAGTTTACCCACTTGGACATCGCAGCAGGAGCTGGAGAATATCCAGATGAAGCGACGGCCACCCCCGTTATTTCTTTGTGTTTTTATCATATGAAAAAACACTGTGAAATACCTTACAGTGATTGGTCTTAAATGCAGCTTTTTTGTCTGTTTAAACTGAACAGAAATTATACTTTATTATTTCTATACGTATCGAGAATTGCTAATCGTGTACGTAATCGTTAAATAATTTGTGTTTCAACAATCACTTACAAATTTAATTGAATTCTTAATAAGAGATTTAATTTGCCTTCTTTTTGGATATGGTAATGGGTTTTATGGAAAATCCCATAGGAATTTTAGGGAAAAAGAAACTTTATAAATGACAATCCAGAAAAATGCTATATGTTTTAAATAAATTAAATTAAGAATATAAACATATTTTTATAAAGCATTCAAATTAAAATAGTGGATTTAATAACTTAAAAACTTTAGATGTGTAATTTGAGTTTCATATTAAAATACACAACAGAATTCCATTTAAAATCATGTTGTATGAACGTAAATATAATTAAATTAACATGCAGGTATTATTATTATTTTTCAAGTAACTTCGTCTTCTTTTCATTACAGTATTTTTGTTGTTTTTATGCTTTTAATTTTTATTAACTACTCTTTTGGAGTTTATAATATTTTATTAATTGTGTATATTTTACAAGAACAATTTTAATTATAATCAATAAATATTATTATTGAATTTGCATAGAATTACTGATCCTTTTCTATAAAATTATGAATAATCTTAAAAATCTATTTTAGATGAAGATATTACTTCTGAACTAGATATATAATCGATAAAATAAAACTCGTATACTATAACGATAGCAAATTGCATCACTCATAATAATAATAATAATAATATAATTTGTTTATTATTTAACGACTGCGCCACTCATCAAAACTGATGGTATAATATTTGAAAATTCATTTCGATCGCCGCCAATCATTATACCGATATACTTGTGTTTATCTTCTTGTACATGGATTTGTATTGTCGAATCAATAATTGCATCAATCATGTTCCTTTTTTAGGTTTATTGTTCAGAAGATTCAAACAGCCTGCTTAAACACTGCAACCATTATTATTAATGTAAATTCTTTGTTAATTGTATAACAGCTTTCAACCCTTGCAATTTTCAATTTCAGCATGGTATATTTAGCTGCCATCCTCTGAAATATACTCACATTGATATGGGAAAGAATCAACGTCTTGATGAAATGTACAGTGGCAGTCCTATTGTATCTTTAGTTTATCGCTATTTTATCCTAAGAAGATGTGATGAAGAGAAAGGTGATATTCAGAAACAAGAACAAGAAGTATGTGAAATTAACCCTGGTGATAATTGTCAAGAAGAATGCAATGTTGAACGGTGTCCGATGGAACCAAATTTTACGAGTCAATGTACAGTAGAACAACTTTGCACGGAGAATTGTCCATTGAAAGAAAATTCTGAAACTATATATTGTGAACAACCAATTTGCCCAAAACCTGAAACTCCTCACAGAATAGTTGAAAAGCCAGTAACAGTGAGACGCAGATGTGGACTTTAAAAAACCAAATCATTAGATTCAAGAAAAATGTTAATGTTGGATTGCTTATAAACAAGTATACCCCATTTTGTATAAATATACATCAACATAGTA
>JABFPN010000443.1:0-47083 GCA_022817305.1 Leptoteleia sp. ZL-2020 | reverse complement strand
AACTATGGTAAAAATAAATCTAAACTTTGAAAAAAAAAAAAAAAAATCTGCTCAATATGGTTCGTTTACTAGAGATTATTGGAAATTTTCCATAATATTTCTCTCAGTGTATAAATGCATACATATCTCCTAATTATTATCAAATATAATAACAATTATTAATAAATTTTTCTATATTTATCTTTTCGAATAGAAAAATAAAATATATGATTTTCTCAATATATCATATTTGGTATCAGTCCACATATTTCTCATTTCCATTATCCTCATTCCATTCCAGATAGAAAATTATACAAGACAAATATGAAGAAATATGAAGAAAATAATATAAATATGAAAGACTAATACGTTTTATTGTATCTGCAGAATTTTTATATTAAAAATCATAAATCTTTTCTCGAATCATCCTCAACAAAATACCTTAATTAATTTAATACAACATTACAGTCAGTATTAATTTAACGTAATCTGTTGGTGTTCTTTTAGGAATAATATGATATTATCCGTCGTAAAAGATAATTAAGCTTGATTCCAAACATTATCCTATTATCCAATTTGCTATCAGGTACTGAACACTGGTACATCAGATCCATCAATTCAGGAAATTGTTTTAAAACATTTTCAGGCACGCCGTGTAAGAAATTTGTACCATATATTTTGGCACCATTCGTTTGCCATAATATCTGTAACAAATTGAAAATAAAATTGATGCATTGAACACCGAAATGTAGAAAATCCCCTCAATTTTATATGAAACCAGAATAAATGGTACGTACCCTACGGGCACGTTGATTTTAAATTTTTTTGCATAACCATAATAAATAATTCATTTTCTCTTGACATTTAAATTTGGCGCGGCTGCGCGCGCATTTTATCTAACAACTGCAACTTCAAGTTGAGCTTTACTTTTTAAGAGTGAAATGAAGTTAAAGAAATGAAAGTTTTCCTAAAATTCTGTATTAAAATATGAGAAATTTAGAAAATAATATTGGTAGAATTTCAGAGTTTTTTAAAGTTTTTTAGAATTTATCACATTTTTTTCCATAACAATGTTAGTACAAAGAGTTCCTACTCCTGTATTATTTATTTTATTATATAAACCATATTACATGGAAGAATTACATTATCTATATAATAGATCAAGTTAATATTTTTCTATTTAACTTTTTAAATAATAAATAATTTACATATGCATTTATCAACAATAATTTTAATATAATAATGTTATATGATATAAAACCCTTATAATATATGCATATATAAGAATTACCTGGCAAATGCAAAAATAATTATGATCACTGACTTTATGAAGACATATTTCTTTTGGAGAAAAAGAAAGCAAGTTGTCATCGTCTTCAAACACTTGACTTTTATGTACACTGTTGAATGTTGAATAATTTGCTGCAAAGAAACGAAAAAAAAATGAAATATATTGTACCTTATTTTATCAACAAATTAAGTTATTTATACCTCTACTCTTTATCTTTAATTTATATAAAAAATAAGATATATAGACAATATGCATGTTGCTTAAGAACAGAATTAATAGTATATTACTTAACTCGGAAAAAATTGGTTTTAAGTTGGTAACCCTGGCCAAAGGCGAAGGGTTACCAACCTAAAACCACTTTTTTCCTCATTGAATATGATATTTTATTCACCGTAAAAGTGAAATATGTTGGTAGCCCTGAGGGCTACCATTTTATTTTTAAGGTGAGTAAATATTATTTAATTAAAATGCTTTTAACATCATTTCTATTCGAATATCAATAAGAAAAATTGTAAAAGATGACTCCATCCCTTACCATTTGGAGTTCTATCAACGATAATGATATTTTCTAAGTCAATGAATTTGACATTGTTCATCCTATCTACAGCTATATTATCAGGCGATATATCCGTCAAATAAATAGCAAATCTGGGGTTTTTAAATGTAAATATATACGCAGCATCCAGCATACTTGCTGCGATTTCAGCTCGGCGCATCCACGAGTGATAATAATAAAAATACAATGTTGATCCAACATTTTCCACTAATATTAAGCGACCACACGATCCATAATATTTGGGAACCGGCCACCCATCTTTGGCAGATAAAATCTGTGGAAATATTCCATTTACATTAAAATTTTATATTAAACTAAATTTACAAATAAATTAATTTTATATTAAAAGTAAATTTTATATTTTTCAATAATAAAGAACTTTTCATTGCAATGAGATGAAAATTTTGTTGCAAAATGTTTCATTAATTCTATAAAGTGTCTTTTAATTATTTTAAATTTAACGTAGAGTATAATATCTCTTCTGAGTTTATATATAATATGAATATTATAGTACGCTGAATGAAAATTATAAATGAAATATACTATATTTTATAATAACTCAGAGATATATTTGGATTTATATTGTAGTATTTCTAATAATATGGTGCAGTAATATTTATAAATAATATTTTAAAAAAATAACAGAAAAATATGTTGTTATCAAGGAATAGAATTCTGTTATCTATAAATAGTAACTGGTCATTTGAGTTAGTTTAATTAGTACTTTTATTCTAATATTTTTCTAAAATACTTTATCATATCATAAGGAATTCTGTAAATGCATACACTGAGAAAAAAATGATATGAAAATATTTCCAAAAAATGAAGATTTTTACTAATAAAAATAGGAATTTTTTACTAATAAAATTAGTAAAAATGATAATTTCAGTACAAAAAAGTAATTTACAATATTAATAAAACTAATTTATAATATTTCTCTATTCTCAGTGTACATATCCCTTGAGTTATTATAAAATGTAACTATTTTTATAACTACATAATTTTGTCTACTATTATAACTATTTTTACACTTATAAATATAAATAAATCACAAAGTATTATACAAAAAATCAACTATTAATAAATTTCTTTCAATATATTAATTTAATTTTAATCATTCATTTCGTTTTAGGAGTTTTAGGAAGGTTCGTTGCATTTGAAATAAACCAAGCATGAGAAATCCTTACAATATGATTATACTCAGTCAATTAATCAGCCATAAGCAGCAATGCCAATCCAGAATGAAATATCGGAATTCGTATCCAAATCCTGTAAGTTCTTTTGTATAATAATAATAATAAATAAAATAAATATAAACATAAATAAATTTATTCATATGTATACTATTAAAAGTCAAAATTATTCCTTAATAAAAGAAAATATTTATATTTATATCATCAATTTGTTTTAATACAAAAATAAAGATATTAATTAAAAATCAATTAATTTAAAATTTGGGTAAAAATTATATGCAATTCTGAAAATTCAATCAATTATAAATTATATATGTAATTAATAATTTATACAATTATAAATTACATAATAAGTTATTTATACAATTATAAATTATTAAAGAATTAAAAATAATATTTATATGACAAATCTAAAATTGGGGTAAAAATTATGTAATTCTTGATACTCAATCAATTATAAATTATATAATTAATAATTTATATAATTATAAATTATTAAAGAATTAAAGGTAATATTTATATGACAAATTTAAAATTGGGGTAAAAATTATGCATTTCTTGAAACTCAATCAATTATAAATTATATAATTAATAATTTATATAATTATATAATTAATAATTTATATAATTATAAATTATTAAAGAATTAAAGACAATATTTACATGAGAAATTTACCTCTAAAATAAACGACTCTGGATTGATCTTAACGGTCGTCCAAAGATTAATATAATAATTATAAATATTAAATAACTTCACAATATCTTTCTCTATAAATTGTTTATTGAAATTATCTACTTTTGGACAGACTCTTAATTTAACATCCTGATCGTCCATCCTCAATGTTATCTCATTAATTATCTCCGAATGAATCCTGTTAACAATTCGCTTCGAATAATTCATAAACACACGCTGTCCTCGTTTATTAACCATTTCTTCATAATTGGACAATTCCAAATTGGAGGCCAATTTTTTCAAAATCACGGGCTTTTCATCGAGAAACCCGTGATATATATTTTTCCCATTCAACAGCTGATCAAATACGTGCTGATAATTAACGTCGATTCGATTGTTTTGAAAATAAAAACAAGCCGTGGTGCCATAACAGTAGGGACACTTATTTACTTCCGTTAAACTGTTCAAAGAATCCTGGGTATTAAAATCTTGCACCAATTTTAATCCATTAAACAGATGTATCATCGTCCAAATGCGAAAGCATCGTCTGATTAAGCTTAAAAACCACCGAAACATAACATAAAGGGATATGAAATTTAACCTATAACAATCGTTGCGGTGTAATTTTTTTATGGTAAACGTAAAACGATTGTTATGTTGTACGTGAAAATGTAAACGCAACACTTTTCGCACATTTAAATCCAATTAGTTTCGGTTACATCTTTAAATTGGTTATGTTTACATATGTCTGTCTCATTTCATGTTTCAATACACTTGTGCGATATTAGAAAAGGATGATTTGTTGGCTTAACGATTCTGACCAATGAGAAGTTATTGATAGTTGTGTCTAAAAGTAAGGTAAATAACTGATTGGTCCAAGTTCCAAATTTGTGGGAAATGTAGGAGATTTAAAAGTTATGTTTATATGGTTTATATATAATTTTAGGTGAAAGAATGGTGTATTTGGGTGTAAATTGTTGGACGATCGGTTTAATGAAACTAAGTGCAACGTAAATAAGCGAAAATAATTTGTGGAACAAATGAGAGGATGTTGTTTTTGGCGCGCAAATTTAAATCCTCGGAAATTATATAATTTTTTAAAAATGTAATTTTGGAAAGAATTAAATTAACGCATTAAAAAGTAATAATATTATAAAATATTTATGAAAAAAAATTGTTTTTTGATACTGGGGTGACCATAATAATGGCATGTTCCAGCTTGAACAGTTTCTTAAATTGAAAAAGGATGCATTTATATGAATAGAATTGTCTGTCCTTTTTTAATTTAAGAAATTAGTCAAGTTGGAACATGCCAGAAGTTGAAAAATAATAAGTGGGAAAACAAAAGACTTATTCTTCAATTTAGCATCATCTCTAGTGTTGTTGAAATTAACATTATTCAGATCGGTAAATCTGCTTTCCTATGTTTTTTTGTTTTAATGTTGGTTGTCTGTTTCCCACTTGTTATATGGCGAATTCGAGATTGAAAAATTTTTTAAATTAAAAAAGAACGCACTTATATGAACACAAATGGCTGTCCTTTTTTAATTTAAGATATTGTTTTACCTCCAATACACTAATAAACACCATAAACTGATATTTATAATCTCACTGAAATTAGCGTTGTCAGTGTTTGAGCCACTGTAACCAACCTATACGAGGTTGAACGCACTGTGCATATTCCAAACGTTTCCCATTTCCGATTAAAGACATGTTCCTACCAGTACTACGTTAGTGAGACAAACATATAAATTTTAATAATCCAGAAGAAGATGCACAATATTGTCAGTCAATTTTGGAACATGGCCGAAGTCCAACTAGGGAAACTTCTAGCATGTTCCAATTTTTCAAGATCAAATTACAACTCAGTTAATAAAGGACAGATAATTCTGTTCATATAAATGCATCCTTTATTAACCAAGTGAATGGTTTAATACCGAAAACGCCAGTAGAATATGGACCATGTTCCAAAATTAACTGGCGGTATTGTGCATCTTTTTCTGATTTATTGAAATTTATATGTTTGTCTTACTAATGCAATTCTAGCACTTAATTTTGGAACATGCCTACCCACTTTTTTTTGTTTTTTGGATTGTTAATTTTGGAACATGCGTATCTAGTATGTTCCGCAAAACCATTGCTTTGTTTAAATTGCAGTTCAATTACCGAAATACAGGTTTGTGAACACAAACGGTGTTTAAATTGCATATATAAAATTACGCAATTTTTTTTAATACAACACGAACTTGTGTTTGTTGCAAAAAACAGCATATCTTTGTTAGTAATAGTATTCGCAGCTTTCAGAAGTGCATAATCACAATTTTGTGAATTTAATAGTAATTATTATAATAATAATATGTAATTAATATAGTACATAGTAATAACGTAAGTGTTTGTATTTAAAGTGAAAAGTTACTCATTGATCAATTCGGAATTAACGTAACCTCATTAATAATTTAAAGGTAAGTCAAAAGTTAAAGAATTTTTCAAGTTAATTTTTACGTATTGCAATTCTTCTCAGAAAGCTATCTTTTGAAAGTCTTTTCATCAACTATTTAGATGTTATGTTGAAAACTATTTCCAAAAGGTAGCTTTCTCAGAAGAATTGCAATACATAAAAACTAGTTTTAAATATTTTAAATATGTTTAACTTTTCCTCAGTTAATTTTTCTTTTTTTATTATTATATTCTAAATTGACCATCCAGTGAAATTTTATCTTGAATTCAAGATGAAAAAATATGTTGTTTCAAATATTTTGTATTAGTTTGTCTCAAAAAACATTTTCTCTCAAATTTCATGCAATATTTTATATCTCATGTGAAACAGTGTGTTACTTCACGAGGAAATAATTGAATGAAAATTGGTAGTCCGAGTCAAAATTGAGTTCTACAATAATTAGGAATCTCAAATAGAAATGCTTATTAAATTTTCCATTACATTTTAAAAGATACTTTTAAAATCTTATGGATATAAGGTGATTCTTCAGTGTCAACTAAAATTTGACATAATGTAATGTAAAAGTGAGAGAATTGTCTAATATATACTTTAAAAATAAAGTTAGATTTTGGCAAATAAAGTGTATTAGACGATTCTCTTACTTTTCCAACACATTTAACTAAATTTTGGTGCAATTCTGCTTACTTTTAACCCTGGGTACTGGATGGCATTTGTGATACATGACGCATTGAAGTATCACCCTAAGATATTAAAATTTTAATGCTACTTTGCTCATGTTGGTAAAGTAAACAAAGGTACATAATTGAACAACTTATATTCAAACCTCAGTGAAGTAATTATATTTTTCTTGAAATATATAATCCATTTAAGATATCTAATTAGGATTTTCATTCAATTGGACCTCCAGTTGGAATTTTCAATTGGAATTCTACAATTGTTCAAAACTGAAACAAATACCTGATATTTTTCAGATTTTTTCATCACATAGATTGTTCAAAAAATTGTCATTTAATGTAGTTTCTTATGGACTTATTTATAAATTTTAATAAAAAAGATTAAACTAAAAAATAAATTATTTAGAACAATATCTAAAATTGGAATGTCTTAGTAGTCCAACTGTGACCGTTCACAATGTTTTTTCAAAAATTTCTGAATCAGAACATAATCAAAATGTCATTCTATGCCCTAATATTAGTGAAAACCTGTAATAAATGCTTATCCAAAAATCCAATATTTGGGTTTAACATAATTGTTTGTTATTTTTGTATAAAAACAAATTTGATTTGGAGAATCAAATTAGACACGGAGATATATCCTAGCTTAGCTAGGATCTTACATAGGAATTTTCACCAGAAACCAGTTAATTTCCTAGCTAAGTTCCTATATAATTTAAGTATCCTGCCTAGTTTCCTAGCTAGGTAACTAGGCAAATCTTTGGAACTAAATTCCTACCTAAGGTTCTAACTGGAAAACTGGCAAAGGAAACTATCTAATTTCCAGTGCCAAATACCTACCTAGAATCTTAGCTAGATTTTTACAACAGGGTAAATGGTTCACCTACATAGGTAGAGACCCAAAAGACCCTCTAACGTCTATTGAAAAAATAACACAAAAGAGATTTTCCTTAAATGAAAGAACATGTTTTAGAAATTTGTAACACTAGTACGAATTGATATTATAAACTTACCCCAATAATTGTTTGTTGCTCATTAAGAACACAGGTAAATTTTGACTTGCCATGCCAAACCAAATCCATTTGTAAACAGTAGTAGCTAATAGGTCCTCCACGTCTATTATATAGGTCCAATAGGTCGTCATAAATTCCTATTTTGCCTTTTATTTCTTAAAATAGAACTCTAAAGAACATCAAGGATATTTCAGATATTATTTGTAAACAAGCTTTGTTTATGTTTTATATTTACATCCATTTGCGTGCCCTTTGGATGTAAACAAACATCCTTTATATATCATAATTTGACCTTTCCATTGTTTACAATCATTAATTTTTTATATTATCTTAATTTTAAGAACGTTTTATCCTTCGGTTACCTATTGGCATTGTACTGAACAATGAAACGTTTTCAAAATACAAAGTGTAAACAAACTTTGCCTATATTTTGTATTTACATCCATTCTTTTGTCCTTTGGACATAAACAATCAATATTATTGCTTTTATTTCCTTAATTTGACCTTCCAAATGTTTACAAACATTGTTTCCTTTATAGTTTGAATGTTAACGACGTTTTATTTTTCAGTTCCGTTAAATTGGCATGGAATTGAGGAGTTAAAGGGAGCTTGTTCGGCGCGAATTAGGAGTTACGCCGTTTGTGCCGTTAATAGAGCGCCACTTGCCGGACCTAACACTGACCGCGGCTAACTGGCAACAGAAAAAAATTTCGAGTTACACCACGCGGGGTCATTTATGAGTCCATTTAGTTAAAATTAGTGGAGAAATAGAAATGTTAAGGCAGCAGTTCCACGCCATCTCATTATAAAAATGGCAAAAAAGTGATTAAAGCTCACTGCATCAACGTTCAACAATTAAGACAGCTATTTTGCTTCACAAGTAGCGCGGTATTTATGGTGACATTTGGTTTAATTGCTTCCTTGGAAAAAGAGCAGCAGGTGTAGCAAACAAAAGTAAGATTTTTCCGGCTTTCCTCTGTGCTCCGCTTGTAATAACGAGCACATTTTTAGCGCCGGCATCTTTTTTTTTTTTTGTTTCGTTAATTAATTGTTCTGATGTAATATAAAATCTTTAAGTTCTGTTATTTATTTGGTAATAATGTTAATTATATTTGACAAAATACAGGGAGAGAAAAGATTAATAAAAATTACTAATACTGTGAATAAACTGGTGATTATAAAAGTTGAAAAATTATTTAGGTTAGTAAAAAGTATCAGCGTTTTGACATATATTTTCAGTTTTCAAAGAATAGTTGTCAACAAACTGACAAGTTTTTGCTAACTTAGGATAGTAATTTTTCAATTTTTTTTAGCATATGACCAGTTTATTAACAGTATTAGTAATTTTTATTAATCTTTTCTCTCCGCGGGTATTTTGACAAATAGATATTTATATGTATGTCTAATGGCAGTTTTGAGACCAAATCGCCATTAAAGTTACTTATTTAATGGCAATTTTAAGGGATATTTCCTAAAATTACGCTCCTGGGACCCGACTATGTTAGTTTCGTTAGTTTTTAAACAATTTTGTAAAAGTTAATTTAGTTTATAACATAGTTTAAACACTAAATTTCAAATTTCCCGCCATAATTTGGAAATTTACGCCAAAATTTGAATATCAAGGCGTACCAAGTCTCCCATATAGGGCGAATACCCCAAACTGCCGTTATCTATCTATTTATATATATTTATATACAGTTGATAACAGTATTTAAAAAATGATATATATTGTTTCATTTCAAATCATTTAAGATTGCAAACATTTGTTTTAATTGTAATTTCTTTTATTTCTTAATTGGAAAATATAAAATTTATAAACGTTGATAAATTTGCATTTATGCTACATCAGTGAGCAAGGATATATTATATATAATGAAAATTATCTTTATTCTGCATTAAGATATAAAAAATAAGAAGTTTCCTTTGTCAAACAAATGATTTCACATTAATTATATAGTTAAACACCTCGGTGAAGAACGAGACGTTAATTAGAGATGATTGTTAACGTTAAATACAGCTGGTTGAAGGGGACCAAATATATTATTCAAACTTGACCCGTATTCAACCCGCTAAATTCAACATTATTTCCTATTAATTATTTATTATTGCTGTTATTATAAATTAAATTCGTGTTAAAATTTTAAATAATGAATAATGCATTTATGATATAAAAGTTGGAAGAATGTGTTAAAGGTACTTGCTTTACTGAGAGGAAAAAATACCATTTTTTTAATTAAAATGTTAAATGTTAACTAGTTTGGTATCAATACTTGCTGGATATTGAAATTTACTCGTCACCACGTTCTAGATTGTTCATAATAATATAATTTATGTAAACAAACCAGGCAGATTCGTGGTCATTGATTAAATTAACCGACATAATTATTTATTTAATGGCTTTATATATATAATGTATATATGTGTATATATATATATTTTCATTTGAGAAGAATTGTATGTTTACAGGTCAAAGTTTAACAGCTAATTCAGAACTACAATATTCACAAACCAGTTCCTGAAAATATAACAAATTTGGATGGAACTTAAGTATGAAACGTTTTCTTAATATGAAATTTAAACAAATCCTATTTTATTTGAAATTTTAAATAAATAAAGGGTTAATAGGAACAAAATAAAAACAACAACAAACATTGTTATTGTTTTTATTTTTCTAAATTGCCCTTTCGCGTGTTGACAAACAAGTTTTGTTTACGTTTTTAATTTGAACAAGCTGGAATTGGTCTGAAGTTGTATGAGAAGATTCTGAAATGGTACAAAATATGTACACACGTTCTGAAGGGAGTCTTAAAAGTATGTTTTTTTTTATATTTTATATAATATTTTTTAATATATATTTAATATTTTAAAAGAAGTCTGAAATTCGTATAGGCAAACAAAAACAAACATTTCCAGATAAGACAAGATTTATCTGATAAACTTGTGGAATTAAAATAGTAGATCTTAATTGTACTATGTGAGAGACCACTGGATTTGGGAAAATAATTATAAAAAGATCTCCTATGATGATTTTTTTCATCGTCTGAATCCTCAGACTTTAGTTAGGTAAATCTACCAATCTACAGGAAAAAGGACCTTTAACATTACACCAACTTAAATCATATAAAATGAATATAAATTGCAATCTTTAATTACAAATAACTAACAATTAATAATGTAAAATTAAGCTAAATGAAAAACCCTATTACTTAAATTTCAACAACTTAATTATACAATTGTTTTAATCAATTATACGTATAGTTAAGTAAAATAAAGTAATTAAAGTAAGCAATTTCTTTAGAAACGGAAAGAATGGAAAATAACTTATGAAATGAGCAAACAAAAAGGAAACGAGTTAAGCAAAAGTAAATTTATTTTCATTTCAAAGCGGATAAAAATGCGCACAAACACAATTTATAATACAATTGTTTTAAATGGTAAATTTTGGCTGAAAACATTTCCCTGGCATAACGGTACCAATAGTTTACTGATAAATTGGTAAGTACATCGGATGCACCATACTCTTTTCCCATAATCATAACACATTCCGTTAAATTTACTAGATCGCACGGGGGTACATTTTAATAAACTAAATTTACGGAATTATTTTTGCAGAATTTACGACAATCATCAGCGCCCCCTCTCCACGGAGTTTCAATGGCAAAAATTCGTGACAATCTTGAAACAAGCGATATCATCTTAAGGGGGCATCGACGTGTCACGCAATAAAGTCTCCATTCACTTTTACGATTATCCTGGCTCGAGATTCGTCCCACTACGAGAGTTCTTTTCTACGAACGAACGATCCCAATTATTTGCCTTATGACTACACTTTTCCATACATCGCTGCATTGACAATCAATGTGCGTAAGTGCTGATAAACCGTGCTCGTACATTACTGCTACGCTCGGACAAGTGTTCTCCATATCCTTTACGATGTTTACGACAAACAATTCATTGTGCTTTACTTGATTGTACGCGTGCAACGGACTTTCATATTCAAAATTCACAATGTTTGGCTTTGTTCCAGCGGTATCGCATGGATGGAAACAGCAATCCTTTGAATCTTGCCTCCTTATTTCTTTTTTTTTATATTTAATTACGCTGAAAAAGATATTAAATAAGGACATGCGTCAATAAATTGAATACATATATGGAGAATATTGTATATTGGTCACCTAAAACTATTTTTCAAAGTGATGTTTATAGTTGAGAAACTGGTTTATGTATATTGAAAGTCAGTTTCGAATTTTAACTGTTGAAAGAAAATATATTTTCTTTTGCATACATCAAGGCATTAAGGGGATGCAGCAAGGAATTTTATCGGCATTACAGATTTCTTTAAATATATTTAATTCTAATTTCAATTTAATGTCAAATGAATGTTTGACAGTTTTTTTTTTTTATATTTAGTAATGGTAAAAACGATAGAACAATGCGGGTACAAATTTATATATGTCTTATATATGCATCATATAAGGTGCTTATGTGCCCTATATTTGTTCCATATATGTTGAGTTTTATATGAGAATAGAATAGAGTTCATAAATCTGAAGAAAACTACATTTTATAGTTGAAGAGTTCTATAATTAAATTTAAATAAATAACATTTAACTTTGAGCATATACATATTTATACTGTTGCCACGATAGATACATTTTTGCATCACATTTTTTTTCTTGTAAAAACCTATGATCTTTTAACTAAAGTTTTTAATATTACCTTTATATGCATTATTTACTTTGGTTAATTGAATAAAATATTACACATGACAAATTACATATAAATGTTAAAAAGATCTAAATCTAACATTTGACCATTAAATCTTTACATTTATTATTGTAATTTTTTTACATTAATTTGTCACTTTCATTCGTTCCGCTTTAATTAATGCAATTTTAATTTATTAATGATAAATATTGTAATTTCTTAATCTTCTAGACTTTTCATGTAATTACGTTTCAGGTAACATATTTCCCAAAGTGCTCTTTCACTGATGCCTTCATGTACGAAAATTAATACCCCAGTTAATTAGCGACATTCCTTCTTAATTTTTACAGTTTTTACATTGTTAAATTTAATGCATACTTTCATTCTTAAAGCGATCGTTGTTTCAACTTTTCTCGAAGAGTACATTATGCTATTGCATACACATTACGAAGATTGATTAAATTCAACATTGGTAGAAAGTATTGCTTTAGATCAATTCAGAAAACGCTGCTGGAATTACGTAGTTAACGTAAAAATTTTTTATACTTATATAAATGTATCATATTTTATAACGTATAAAATTTTTTTAATCTTGTATTAATTATATTATACTTATGTACAATTAATTAATATATATGTATGTATTTTATATGGATCTGAAACGTATATTTCGAGAACCTCAAAAGATATGTAAAGTACGTTTTGAGGACCTCTTGCGATTTCGAGGACGTCTTCAAAATATTTACATATGAAACAGTCATTTTGAAGACCAACATGACTCTGGCTCCACTGTTAGTTTAGTTAGATTTTAAAAAAATATAGAGGGCATAACTCCCCCACCGAGAATTCCATTGGCCATTTTCAAATATTCTACCAAAATTTAAAAATTGCTACATAATATAATTTTCAGGAGTGTAACTTGAGGATGAAATTGAGGGTGCATTTCCAAAACATACGGTTCATGAATCTATATATTTATATACATGTATAATTAATAAATATAATTGTAGTTAATAGATTTTAAAATTTAAAATGATAAAAAATTGTATATTCATGTAAAAATTATATCATAACATAATATTACAAATAACGTAACATAACATATTTAATATAGTATCCAAAGGTAAATTAATTATGTACAATGAAAACAATGTTTTAAATAATTAAGATAATTAATTAAAAATAATGTATTTAATTATAAAATATGCAATGAGAGAAATTTTCGGTTATTCTGACTATAAAAATAAAGTTGGTTTTATAATTGAGGAAATCAATTAATAATAAAAAAAAGAAATAATAAGGATATAAAATATAACTACTATTTTTTTTTAATGAAAAGCTTTTAAGGTATAATTTTGGTATATATATGTATATGGACAATATTTCTGAATATTTATTAATAAGTGATTCACTTTTCATAACCATTGTAGTGACATTATATCACCTGTGAGGCTGATAAAGCTAGTAAAATCTTACCCATTTGTGAGTCTCCATCGTGACCAGTGAGCGAGTTAAGGAGATTCTTCCTGTTCAAGTCAAGTAACCCTAGAATTGACCTTTACATGGATGGGTGACTGTTATAAATTATCAAACATGGAATTGCAGTATGAGAGTAAGTAAAACATTTTCTTCATATTTTCCCATTACCTATCTTGTACATTATTATAATTACTCCAATTTGAAATAATTATGCGTTACACATTTCTCTCAGTATAATGATAAATTAATTTTATGGAATTATTAATTTATTTATTTTTTATATTTTCTTATATTTGTTTTAATATGTTAATCAATATAATTAATATTATTTTTCATATTATATATCATTTTATTACTTATATTCCCAAGTAAAAATGAATATATATGTTACAACATTATATTATTATTTATATTAATTATTAATATAAATTAATATAATAGCATTATATAATTAATAATAATAGTATAAAATAATATAAATAATATCTTAAGGTTAAATGTCACTCGTTAACCTACTTAGAATGAACATAACCTCCTTAATAACACATATCTTTACATATATTGTAAAATAAAAATTAATTTAAGAAAAACGCAACATTCGCCAACAGTCAAACAAGTTTAGAATGTTTTAAATTAGTTTTTAAGTACTGTAACTATTCTCAGAGAGCTATCTTTTGGAAATGGTTTTATCAACTATTTAGATATTAACTTGAAATCTATTTCCAAAAGATAGCTTTCTGAGAAGAGTTGCAATACGTAAAAACTAATTTAGAACATTCCAAATTTGTTTATCTGTTGGCATACGTTGCGTTTTTCTTCAATTAATGTTTATTTTATAATATATTTAAAGATATGTATTATTAACGAGGTTATGTTTAGTCTTAATTGACCAAAGAGTAACATTTCACCTTAATCTTTATAAAAAAAACAATATTTTTAATTCAACACTATTCTGGAAAGTTAAAAAATAATAGTATAGAATTTAAATTGATACTTTTTTTAATTTTCACGAATAATTATACTTCAATTATGTACAGAACTACAATTGCATTCATAATTGAATTCCGATCATTAGCATAAATTTTGCGCGCATATAATATAAATGATCAAATGTGAATTATAAGTAGTTATTTGATCAATACAATTATTATGAAACTAAAGGCATAAAATTTACTTTAGGTTTAACAGGGTAACAAATTAAAAAGACTGTAAATTAAAGTTCCATTCATTATAAGTTTTAATTATGAAACTTTTTACTTATGATGGTAGCAGAATTACATAAGCAGAAAAAACTGCAATGAAATGAATGAAAAAAAAAATAAGTTCAACAAATTTTATTGCAAAATTTATGCAACTTTTTGTTATTGGTTTCTTGTTTTTTTATACGTTAAAAAAAGCTTGTGAGCTTGTTGTTAAATGGTACCGCGCTTCTCATTATAACAAATGATTTTCTTGGGAAATTATGAGAGTCAAAGATGTGGAAATGATTCCACTAAAGATAAAAATGCGGAGCTTTAATAAATTTCCAATTTATCCGGAACAATCTTAACGTCATCTTCATTTGTGTAATTAAAAAAAAGGAGTTCTATTTTAAAATCAGCTCGTCGTATTGCAAAGTTTGCAAAATGTATTAAAAAAGATTGACTATTTAAATGGGTTTGAATAATCAATGAATGAGCTGTCGCGTGATTGTTAAAGAAAACTTAAAAATATATTTGTAAACAATAGGAAAATTAAGTCCATCCGTTAGCTATTTAAAAATAAATTCATTCTTTTAAAAATTAATATATTTAATTAATTAACTGGTTAATTATAAACAAATTACCAACAAATATGCAATATTCAAAAAAAAATTTTTTTTTGGAGTTCCCTCCTAACGTTGGGTCGTTGCCTCTTCATTAAACTTTACTAAATAATTGAATTTTCAAAAGAAATTTAATCTTGAGAGTCTCAGAGTTAATTCTCAGAGAGAATCAAGTTCCACCTTTCACGTAGAGAAATTATTTTTACACTTTGTGCATAATTTCAGCAAAATATATTAAAACTTACAATTACCCTAGTTTTTTTTAGTCTCATCAGTCTCGTTAGTTTTGTTAGTTTCGTTAGTTTTGTTAGTTTTGTTAGTCTCGTTATTTTTGTTAGTTTCGTTAGTTTTCTTCAGAAAAAAAATTTAGAGAAAAAACTATGCAATCAACTCATTTTATTTTATTATAATTAATATAAAATAAAAAAAAGGAGAAAAATTTTATTTTCCCTTAACGCCAAGTGCCATAATATTTAAAATCAATATTTTGAAACTATTTCCACATCCCGACCAAAAGTCAAACCCCGTACGAATTACAATGTACAAAATGCAAACATATAGACATATGCTCGGTAAAGTGTGCGCAAAGTCAAGAAACGTACTTCTAGATTTAATTGGCCAATAGGATCAAGCTAGTTTTTTTGACCCCTTCGCCTTCAACCTGCAAACTTGAAAAAAAAAAGAAAAGAGACAGAAAGAAAGAACACCCATGTTATTTAGAATTTCACTAAAAGGAAATTTCATTTCAGAACATTACCAAATTGTCCACGGTTCCAAAGGATAAGAAATTCTACTGACAAAAAGAAGTCTACTTCTACAGCTACATCTACAGCTACAGCACAATAGTATATCACCAAAGAAAAAAAGGACTGAGGATACTAAAATTTCTAATGGCTAAACAATTGATAATGCAACATTAAAAGGGGGAAGAAAAAGGAAAAAAAGAGGAGAAAATGTCATGCAATCACACATAGCACCTTTGACTATTATCATTATATATTACATAATAAAAAATAGCTTTAAGAGCTGCCTGATTATGCGAGTATCTAGGTGGTGTACATATATACCTACATATATACGTACATATATAGGTACACACATATATACCTCCATATAGATATATATTTAATGCTATATATCTATATATATATATCTGCCCATATATATACATATATATACATTTTACACCCTGAAATTTTTCCGACAGCTTACAATCGCCAGGCTCAACATTAGATCAATGATCCATGACATTTGCCAAGATCGTTTGATTCAAACTTTACACCGCGCCACTGCTCACGGCTGCAATTAAACGTTACACGAGCGAAATTTTGACATGTTTTAACATCGAACAAGGATGGTGCACACTAAAATCGAACGTACATGTATGCGATCATGCGTGCGCTCATCGGTGAGGATTACGTCCCTTTTTCGCGGATGGCCAACCGTTGCGTCCGACCTTTCATTTCGATGCAACTGTTTAACGCCGCACGTAAAACGGGCCGACGTTCACAAGGGGCCCCCCCCGCTTCGTTCGATGAATTTTGTGACACAAAAGTACTTCTGCTGCGCTGTCCGGACTGGCACTGTTCAACCGATAACTACCGTCGCGACGCTTCCCCGCCCTATCCGCAGGATGTGTATATCACAGTGTGGAGTACAAGAGATGTTGGTTAAGACGCGTGCGCCATTATGTCTAGGTTCCTCCTAGAAAAAGACCAACTTTTTCCCCCCTCTCCCCCTCCTAACCGCCCCTTGATTTCGCTGGGAACGGTGGCGCTGTGTCGAAAATGAAAATGGAAAATTTTTCGGTCGAGCTCCTACCCGCACTGATCGCACTTTTCCTCTACTCTGCCTTTTTTTTCTCCTCTTTTTCGGGCGGGGGGGGGGGGAATTTTATTAACGCCCCGGCGCGGTGCTAACGGGCTTCTGGTGAAATTCAGGATTTCGGTCGAACGGTCGACAGTTTTTTACTGCGATTTATGGGAAATTTTGTTGGCGCTAGTTTTTCTTTTATTTTTTTTTTTAATTTATGGCGCTGGGTAATGCACTTGTACTTTTCCCCCATTTTTTTTTTTGGCGGGAATTAAAATACGATTCCGAGAATTTTTATTTTTTGGGAGAGGGATATTTTTTGGTAAATTTGGAAAATAAATAATTGAAAGAAGCACCACTTTTAGGCTCTTTTTTTTTTGTTTTTATTAAAAGGTCCTATCTGACTTGTTTTTGTTTTTGTTTTGGAATTATTAAGTACTTGGAAAAGTAAATATTTATTTTACTTTCCACGTAATTTTTGTTGTTTATCTCTTACTATTTTACGTATTTCAAAGTAAAAATAAGATTATTCCTCGAAAGCGAGCAACTAAATTGCGATAACATTTTTATTTTGTTCACCTAAAAACATATTAGACATTTTTTATCTCTTCTTTTTGTATAAATGTCTTTATTTTATCTTCGTAGATTATTTACCCATTATTTATATCTCTCTTTGTTAAGAATTACTGTTTACAACAAATGCGAAGTTCTAAAAACTGCCGCGACTTTAAATGACCGAAGGAAAAACTTCTGATGTTAATTAATTTATAAAATTACCAATGTAATTAACGCAAACTCGATTAGTGTAAATATCGAATTTAAAATTTTATTTTTAGACACCGAAACTCGACAAATTACACAAATTACTAATTCTGCGAGGCAATTTGTACGATAAAACTAGAAGTGCCAAATACTTTAATTTATAAAACACCAAAATTTATTACAAAGTAATGTAACTTGTAAAATAATGTAAACGAAATATTGATAAATTAATTTTGGGACACAATTTTTATAATTCAAAAAAAATTTTATATTCTTAAAAGTCAAATTATTTGATTTTCCAAATTTATAGGTAACAGAGTTTCAAAATTATTTTATATTTTTTATTGTTTGGGAAGTTTTCAAATTTCCATTCAAAAAGCAAGGACAACATAGGGAGATTTCATCCTTATCTGGTGAATGTCCTTTGAGAGAAACAGGAGATGGAAACCCAGAAATCGATAACGCTACCGTTCCTTGATGTGTTGACACATTCGGCACATATACGGATCATAGAATTTACAAATCCGTAGATTATTGATTAACAAAGTCCGTCGTTTCGTTTTTCCAAAATTTCCACCAATTTCGAGCCCAAAAGCAGCATTTCGCCCTCGCATTACTTTCTTTTGGAGAAATTAACCATTTTTCACGCCAAATAGTTGATAATTAATTAAATTGTTGCTAGTGATTTTTTTTAATTTTTGAAAATTAAAAAAATATTTCTCGTTAAATGTAGGTAATTTAATGTCCTTTTTGAATTGGTCTTTTGATGCGAAATTTATCGGTTATTGTAATTAAATTTCGTTGCGAGGAAAAACTGTAAATGATACCGGGGGAAAAACGAATAACCCTAAATGACTGCAACCCACCGCGCACAGGTACTAGTTTTAAAGTATTCGATCAGGGGCTGCAAAGTACAATACATGTATAGATAATCGTAACGAGTAACGAATCATTTGAAATTGAATGTTTTTTCCATATTTGACGTTTGTTATAATATAAAAAAGTAAATATATATAGTATATATATAATACTAATTTTATATTAAACACTTTTTTTATCTTTATGTAATTATATATTTTGTCTACAATATTAAAAAAATCTATTTTTTTTCACTTATCTATTTTTTTAATTAGAATAATATATTAATTAATATACTACCTTGTAAAAAAAGAAAGCACTATAAAATTCTGAAAATCTGACTGAATTCTCAAAATCTCTGACAAGTACACACTTATCAGATTTTCAGGGTTCTTTTAGATTAATTTTCAGAAAATTTCAATCTTTTTTATATATTATTTTTTTAATTTATTCTTATTTATATAGCATTGATTTTATTTAGATAATTTTTTTTTTACATTTTGATTGTATACGTATAGTGGTTGGAAAAAGCTGTTAAAAATTTGTCAAAGTAATATTAGTTTAACCTTCACAATGGTTTCACAAGGATCTTAGTTGGGATTCGTGTGTTTCACGAATGAAACACATGTGGACCATATGCAATTCCAGACCAACATGAAGATTAACAGATATAAAGTTTTAAGTCACCAACTGCACAGATTTGCACACTTGCTGTATAATAATTCATGAAAACTTACGTTGTGAACGTAGAGCATTGAGTATAAGGAGTGGGATGTAATGAAAATTACCATCATGTTGGTAAAGTGGAGAGAGAGATAGATAGATAGATAGAGAGAAAGAAAGAAACATGTATTTTTAAAATTTAAAAAAATACTATTCTAAATTGAAAGAATGTATAATTTCTTTTAATATTTTAATTTCTTTTATATTTTTTTAAATTTTTTTCAATTTCATTATTTATTTTTATTTTTTTTTAATTTCTTATGTACATGTCCACTTTACTAACATGCTAGTAAAGTGCAGGTATATCTGAAACAACATCTGAAGTTAGAATAATGTGACAGTTTGTTGTTAAAAAATACTTTTTAGTATTTTCATAAAATTGTTTTTAGTTTACGTGGAAAATTTTGTTAATAGATTGCCACTGTATTTCTATAGCTCTGAAGAGGTCTAAATTATGAAGCTAAGCGTTAGATATAAATATATAACTGCACTGAGAAAAATATGACAGAAAATGTTACTGTTTTTAACTTTATTTTAAGATACATCCCAATTTTTAAATAAATGTTAATGTTTTTAAAAGCAAAGGAACCAGTTTTAAGTGTTACATGTATACTTTATTATCTTTTTTATTATCTATCATATTTTTTTTATTTTATCATATTTTTTCAATTTATTATTTAATAAAATAACTCAAAAAGTATACTACACGTTTTGTTCCTTTGTATATACAATAAAAATACTGATTATCGTACATACAAAGCGTTTCAAAATTACACAAAATTCTAATTTCGTTCCTTATTTATGTTAATTTAGATTAAATTTATTTGAAATTTATATTTTTATGCATATATTTTTACTATTATTCAATATTATACTTTTATTATTCATGTAATAGATATTTTCTAATAATCTCGAAACTTTTTTCCAGGCAGCGGCGCAGAGTGCTGGTAGTAGAAGTGACTAAGTGAGCAGTGACCAAGTGATCAGTGACTGGTGACCGGTGAATGTGAGTTAACAAGTTCTATTCCATGGTACCGACTCTTTTTCTATTAGTTTTTTTTAAATACTATAAATGCATACATTTCCACGTTATTATATAAAATTATTTACAGCAGAAGGAATTACTTTTCCTAAATATCCTTAAACTGCTATAAAAAATAGTAATTTATAATATTTCTTTTTTCTCAGTGTAGTTTCTGAAATATTAATATCCATTATTAAATATAAAAACATTGAAAGTTGTGAATAAATTTTTAAATAATTTGGAAAATTATTTAAATATATAAAACAAAGTCTTCTAAATATAACTATTGAAATGACTTTTTTAATATCAATTTTAATTTTTTTTCTTTTTATTTATATATCGAAACAAAAAAGATTGAGTTTGGAATTTGGAATAATTTTAAATTAATGTTACAAGAGTAAGAAAAAATTCTGCTCAGTTAATGTCGCCTTTGAAATTTTACTTACTTAGCGCGGCAACTTTTCACTTGTAATTCGATCTAATGTCGAAAGCATTTGTAACTTAAATAACCTTTAAAAACGTACTATAAATAAATTCTTCTGAAAAAAGAAAGTAACGCGGTTTTCGCCCTTAAAATACTTTTCACAACCATTCATCTCGGGTCTGTAATTTCTAAAAATATGCCCTAAATTATGACGTAGTAAAATTTTTGCACGATATTTTTAAATAAGTACAACTAAAATAATTCAAATGGATCATTAATTATGTCCAGCAGAGATAATAATAGAAATTTTTTTTATATAAAAGTTTACAAAAGAACTAAATAAAAATATTTTACATTCAATACAATTTCAAATATTTATAGTAAAATTGGTGTCGTGAATGTTTTAAAGTTTGCAATCAAAGAGCGATATTTTATATAAATATAGATTTAGTTGAAAGATTTAGGTGAATTTTGAAAAAAATTTCACACGCGTAGATTTATCATCGCTAACGGTATATTTATAAATATCACTTTAAACTATGAATCATAAATGTAATTTTACACAAATCATCCAAAGCCGTTACATAAGATTATTCTTTCTCTAAACAATTTCAACACGATTTTATATGTAAATTTACATTGCATGAATTATTTTTTATGCATGACATAGTATACGATATCAATTTTACAAAAGCAAATAAAGAAGCTTATTTAACAAGCAAATACAATTTTATAACAGAACTAACAATTGTTTGAACAATCAATAAATGAAAAGATTTTAATAAATTAAATTTTCCCATTTCAGAAAATTAAAATAATTTGCACGAATTAATCTATAATATATTAAAGAAAAAAAAAGTTAATTTAGATTAAACTGAAGAAAAAAGAAAGGAATATTTTTAATTTCCAATTCAAATTCATTTAAATTCTTATTAAGAAGAAGAAACAAATTATTAAAACAATTATTCCAACTTACAGTGTCCGGGCTGATTGTCCTCCTCGCGCGCAGATATACCTAAGCGCAACTCCATACTTCTTTACATTCCATACGTTTCTTGTACTATGGGAAGTAAGGAAGCACGGAACAGTCGCTCGGTAATTCGACCGACGTACGACCAAAAACTCGTCAATTCTGTAAATGATAAAACAAAGGCGAAAGCTGCCGCCAGTGCGCATAACTCGCCTTAGCCGGAAATTCATCCGACAATGATATTTCCGTCTGCAAAATTCGCAACTATGCGGATGGCCAGCCGCACGTAGTACAATATTTTCCTTTTTCTTACAATTACTCAAATAATCGGTAATAACAGCAGTGACAATGATCAGAGTCGATAAGTATGTGAGACTAACAAAACTAACAAAACTAACAAAACTAACGGATCTAGCGAAATGGATCTACTCAAATTAATTGATAAGAACAACAGTGACTATAATTAGAATAGATAAATATGTTGTGACTAACAAAACTAACAAAACTAGCAAAATGAATCTACTCAAATTAATCGATAAGAACAACAATGACAATAATTAGAATGGATAAGTATGTTAAGACTAACAAAACTCACAAAACTAGCGAAACTAGCGAAATGAATCTACTCAAATTAATTAATAAGAACAACAGTCACAATAATTAGAATGGATAAGTACGCTAAGACTAACGAAACTAGCAAAATGAATCTACTCAAATTAATTAATAAGAACAACAGTGACAATAATTAGAATTGATAAATATGTTGAGACTAACAAAACTAGCGAAACTACCGAAATGGATCTACTCAAATTAATCCATAAGAACAAGTGACAATAATTAGAATATGGATAAGTATATTGAAACTAACGAAACTAACGAAACTAACAAAACTAGCGAAACTAGCGAAATGAATCTGCTCAATTTAATTAATAACAACAACAATGACAATAATTAGAATGGATAAGTACGTTGCGACTAACGAAACCAACGAAACTAGCGCGCGAGAAATATTACAGCAATTATTACCAAATTTCGTGGCACTAGGACGGTCCAATGAAAAGTTACCGAAAAACGTACTCGAGCGTTACCGGTACGTCTGCCAATGTTGGTCCCTTTTTCCCCGTCGTTTTTACCGTAACGTCACGGTAACAATTGGCAAGCGCGTGGGAAATTTTTGTCCACCGATCGCGTCAAAGCGTGCGTGGTAATAATTGCTGATAATTCTCTGTCGTTGACTTGATCGAAAACGGAAAAGCACTGAAATAAAAAGGAACCAACGAAATTGCGACAAAAGGAACCTTCAATACGACTGCTCGTTTCACACTGAGTGCATCGGAAGCTGACTTGGATGCTTTCGACTAGCCCTCTAAAAATGGCCGCATACATCCCATTGGCCTTCTTGCCGCGGACCCAACACCCCTCTGGCATCCTCAAGCCATGTAAGCTTACACTTGAACAGCGGGAGCCATGCTTCTTCTTATAGCGACTCACGCCAAATTTGTCTTTATCCGAAAATAGGAACACATCCTACGGTTGCCGTCATACGGCCGCGTATTCTTGGTTTAGAACCGAACCGCCAACGTCTTTTGATATTATATCAAAATTTTCATCGCGCCCACCGCAACGCCCTTTGCCGTGGATTTTACAGCGGGTAAAATACAGTTGTTGATATTTTACCTGCTTCCCCGCTCTTTTTATTATTATTGTTATTGTTATTATTATTATTATTGTTCCTTTTTTGTTGACTTCGTTGACCGCAAATGTCTTGAGGTGGAAATGTTCGACTTTGATTGACAGTAAATTTCATTGGCATGGGTCAATTATTGGAATTTGTAATTGGGAATGGACGGGGGGGGGAGTGAAATGGAAGGTCTGCACCTGAGGAAGAAACATTCTGAAGGTTCTTTAACATTTTCAATCTGAGAAACATTGAAAGAAATCTGGAAATTTCTCTAAAGATCCGTTGGAAATTGGAAATTTTCGGAAATTCTCAGAGTTTGAGAGATTTGGAATAGATTTTTGAAAGATGGAAATGTGAAAAACGTTTGCAGACTTTTCGGCTGAAGTTATGACAAGTTTGATGAATAGGATATTTAGCAAAACTCTTGAAATCTCTGATAAGTTCTCAATTTAGCAGACTTAAAGAAATTGTCAGATTATTACCGGAAATTTTAGAGACATTTCCAGAAGAATTGGCGTAATTGTTGTAAAAGGTGGCGCAGTTAGGGGACATTTGGTTTATGTTACTGAAATACAATAATTTCATTCGAATACTTAGTTTTAGCAAAATTTAGTTAAAGCCAAATAAATTTAGCCACGGTAACTAAATACTTTCTCCATGCGTGGGATTTGGTTTTATGAAGAATATTGTATTAAAGTCAAATAAGTTCTATTTAATAAGCCATATTAATTAAATATTAATGAAATATTGAGTTGAAACAGTATTAGTATTACAATAATATTTTAAAGTAAAGGAAATTTTACTTGAATATTACTTGATCAATTAACAAATAATAATAATAAGAATTTTTAGTTGACTAAAACAGTCTTGAAGTCAAACTTTCACTTTTTTTATAATTATGTATATTAAATAGTCGTTTTTTTAAATAATAATAATGATTTATTATTATTTTCTTTTCTTTTCTGTCATTGAAATAGTTCATATGGCCAAATATGACTAAATTGTTCTATTTCCAGTACGTCAAATGGAGTATATATTTAATATAAGCAGTTTGTGTTTGCTTTAAATAGTCAATTTTAAGAGTGTTAAATATAGACAGAACTATGGTTTAAATTTACTTATATCTCCAAGTTGGTATGTAATTTTTGTCAGAGAGACATGGGACATGCAGTACATGTGGATTAAAACAAAATCGAAACTCACAAGTATTTTCATACTCCTTTTAAACATTATTTCATTGAAAAAAAAAAAAAACTATTTTCCCCACATGGAGAGAAGATTCCAGTACATCTATATATTTACTAAAAATAGAATTTAACAATTTATATTTAAATATTTTTTTCTTACTTGTCTTAACATTTATTTCAATGTCCAATTAATAAAGTTCATATTTAATTATAAATAATTATAGCTATTTATAATAATTACAACAAACACAGGAACATAAACTTCTATTAAAAGTAATTCTAGTTTTTTTTAATTCTATTTACTGAGACAACTTTGGATTAACACTTTACATATCATTTATCAATAAAAAAAAGGAATGAATGAATAATTAATTGAATAATTTTTAATTATCAAAACAGTAAATTATTTCTTTAATAATGTATAGTTATCTTTATAATATTCTGAATAATTTTAAATGCAACAAAAAAGTATGGTACAAAAGTAATATTTATATTAACAATATTCATAGTATATTCTTAAGAGATCAATATTTTTTTAATATTAAATTTAATATAAAATATATTGCACTATAATAATTTAATATTATTTTTATTATTTAAATATTAATTTGTTATATTAGAATAAAGTATATACTATGTAAAATTTATTTATACAATTTGTAAAATATAAAACTAATTTAACATACAATAAATAATATAATTTAATTTTTATATTCTAGAAATATACTATCAGTGTTGCAATCATGAGGACTATTTTTAAACAATATTTCTGTCTTATTTTAGGAACCATGTTTCTACTGCATCATCTGTTGCTACCATATTGCCGTCGTATTGCTGTCATAATGCCGTCGTTATAGTCACTTATGCCCCCCTTATTCACGTCTTTTTCACAAAATTTCCATTTGTTAAGTGCATCACAATGCTCCATTATTATTCTTTAACTTTCTTTTCAATGAATCTACATTATAGGCCAACAAATTTATAGTGCTTATACATTTTTAAGTCAAACACTTTTTTACTACTATTAGGCAAAGGGTTATATATATAATATTGTTATTTTATAGTAATCAGAAATCTGATATCTGTGCAAATTTTTGAATCACCTTACTTTTGTTTGAGAGTAACATCTTCAATTATCTCAGAACTCTTAGTTCTACACAGAACTCCAACGAGAACACTATTCTTACAATCAGGCAAAAAATTCTTAATTTTGTAATTTTCAAGTTTTTAACAATGACTTAAATGGTTAATAAACGATTATTTTGCTAGATCTATTGTTTAAATTTATTACCAAGAAAAGAACTCTATTTTAAATGGAAAAAATTATTTTTATACCATTTTTCCAAAATTAAAAAAGCTTTCACTATGTGTAATTAGGTACTCAAATTTGTGTATATCGCTATTATTTAAATCTGTCGGGAACTCTAAAACTACCATATATCCAGAACTCAAACTATCATACTTCTATTCAGAACTCTAAACAAATGAACAAAAATCTTTCAAAATTTGATCCCAATTACACATTGGTACATTCCTCAGATGAATAATCAATTTCTATTGGAGTTAGTAATTTTATAAATTATTTTTAAAAAAAACGACAATTTAACCACTTGTGGACCAGTAGGAAGATTATTATTAAATAAATAAATATAACTTTTATAATGAACTCTACTAATTTTTAGAACTCCAATTTGTATCATCTCAGAAATAAATTTCAAAAATTGATGAACAATCCATTATATAAGATATCTTTATACAAAATTGCTCTAAAAAAATTATTTTAATTATAACTCATTAAAAATTATTATAATCAATGAAACACTAATCCAGTGAGCATCATACAGACAATAGTCATATGTAATTAACGCAAACTTAACGATATTTCATGCAAACTTTTAACTAATTTCATAATCAAGTTGAGAAGAAATTTCATAATTACTAAGAAGAAAGTTATAATTAAAATTACTATTCCTTCTGGCGTTAGAAAGATATCGCTTATGATGTCTACTATTTTATCAATACATTTAACAGTAAAATCTAAAACTTGGTGTTTTAATAATCACCATAAATACAGGCAATTTTACAAGATATAACAAATTTTATTATACCACATTTAAAATGTTTTATACTGGTATAGTTATCTTATAGATACAATAAACGATATATTCCCAAGATTAGAAGGTATAGTAATTCCTAATACAATTTTAGTCACCTTAAAAATAAAATGTATTGGTAGTCCTGCGGGCTACCAACATATTTCACTTTCATGGTGAATAAAATATCGTACTCAACAAGGAAAAAAGTGGTTTCAGGTTGGTAACCCTTCGCCTTTGACTTATGTTACCAACTTAAAACCACTTTTTTCCTCATTGAGTAATATACTATTGTTTCCTAGTGTAAAATGTCTAAATTTGTTTTTAATAAATCTCACTTTTCCATTATTTTAATAAAAATAAAACGTCGAGTTCATTAAATTGAATAATTTTAAATTTGAATAATCTCATATCGATAAATCAAACGCAATTTGTAGGAATGTTCAATACAATAAAACCATATGTATTCGTAATATTATATTTTATTTTTTGATTATCAATAAATAATACGTAATGCGCCACACATGCACAAAAAGCACGGTTTTGTTCACTATATTGCGAGTTGAAACTCAATTTCCCTCCTCGATGGAATAAAATGCCTCTTTGGCAGGAAAACAATAGTCTTTTAGAACTAAGACGACGTTTTATTCCAGATGAGAAATTGCTTCACTCCCTTAATTGTGTAAGTCGTTCCTTATCGCAAAATATACTATTTTTATATTCGAATGCTATAACAATTGTTTTATACAATTATACAAAGTTGCAATTAGTGTATCAAATCCCACAAATGGATAAGTAAAGAGTAAACGTGAATATAATTCAGTTTTCGCTCAGAAATAAAACATTCAAGCCAACTTGACCGCACACGTTTACACAAAAAATTACCCACTCATGAGACGCAGCTCTATTGTAATTACTATTTAAATTATCTATACACAATAGAAATATTTTAAAATCGTTTTTCTTATATACAGATCGAAATAAATAATTTTTGAAGATAATTTTATTTGAAGATGATTTTATTGTATATTTGCATTATATACAGCATTATGTACACATGTATAATTGGAAAATTCTATAAAATGAATTATTTACACTTCGTGGTATATACAGTAAAAATGTTTCCATTTATTCAAATAATTATTCGGTGTTCTTTGACAAGCATCTGTTCGCACAAGTGTTACAAAATATATTTGCACTTCACTTTAATTTTCTCAATGAATACATATATATATCACTACTTATGAATATAAAATTTAATTTCGCTGCTTAAAACAACAATATACTTCTACTTTAGATCAATTTAAAAGAAAAAAAAAAGTTAAGACGCTAATAAATATAAATATAAAAATATTTTTTTATATATTATTAAATCTCTCCTAACTATCACTTAACCCATTCCCGTTGATTCCTCGCGATTCCTTGTTAAAATGAAAATTATTAATATGTGTGTGTGCGCCAATGGTGTCGCGGAGAGGTGACGTGACTCACGAGCTCGCCCAATCCACATACAGTCCTTACTGAATATCTGACGACTATTGGTGCGCACACATTCTTAATAGTGCGTGTCAGTGTTTTGGCCGCCATGACATCAACGGGAATGGGTTAATTTATGAGTATATGAATTCTTATTCAAAGCTCACGCGGTAGGTTCCAAATTATATAATAAAAACGCAGTCTTTTAGTTTAATATTACCGGATAGCGAAATGTACGGTCGGGGTTCGAGTGACATTTCATACGTAAGGCATCATATAATTTTTCTTATGGAAACGAATGATGAAAAATGCTGAAAAAAGACCCTGAATAGTGCTGAAAAGTCCCAATTTTAGCAGGTTTTTCAGTGTTCTTCAGCGTTTTCAGCATTTTTTAGCAAATCATTTCCACTAAAGGTTGGTGATAAGTACAAACAATGTAAGCATGTTATACTTATTTCAATTAGTTAAAAGACTCGCACGTGTAATATGCGAATCGTTGTTATTAATTTACTAATTGGGCTCTCATACATACAAAACCATAGCCAATGGCAGCACATTTAACAATATACGATCGCATTGCCAACCAAGGGAACTACAATTCAAACAATATAAATTTAAATGATAATTATCGTTCCTTCCATGTCTTTTCATTGAGGCGAAGCCGTAATTTTCAATGGAAATCATTATGTATATATGTTTTTTTTTTCTCTATGCACCTTCTATAAATGGATAAATACTCATTGACCAGTCTAATATAAGAATATAGATCGTGTGATTAACATCACTATAAGCCAGAGTGCTTATATCAAGTGAGTTCTGAATCGTTCACAAATTCATATTACTCGAACGAGGAACATTTCAATCACAATGATTCAAGGCCACTTATACGTATTAACCGTCTGATCCTCCCATATAATCCTCATCTTCCATATCCTCATCGCTGCTACTATAATCGACTTCCGGTAGTGGTTCGGCTATGGCACCCAAAGCGAGCATTCGATTTGCCAGCTCGTAATTTCCCACACTTAATGCTACTTGATACGCGGTGAAGCCGGCATAATTTTCAGTCTCGAAGTTCGGTCTGCATTCTTCCAAAAAGAAGTCCACAACTTCGCGCTTGCCCTCGATTATGGCCAGCATTAAGGCCGTCCTACCCGAGAGACCTTCTCTCGCTTCCAAATCGGCGCCCATATGGAGAAGTAACCGAACAATTGGTACTGATCCACTGAGGGTTGCCACGTGAATACACGTTTGACCTGTAACAGGAAAAGAAAAGGTTAAAAATACATTCCAATGGTCAAATTCGGGTTTATTAATTTTTTCTAGATCATTCTTTAATGGAAGAATCATTAAAATCCAATGTACTTTGAATTCAATCATTTAGAGTACCTCACGTTCCTTCCTTCTCTTTCCTTGTAGTTAGAAAGAGACGTACATATAACTTGATTGTGTTATTGAAATATAATTGCAGTATCATGTTACTGTTGTAATCTATTTAATGTATTTTAGTATAAGCATAGTGCTTTACGTTAATTTTGTTAATTAAAATCATAAACAGTGTTTTTTAATACTTTGTTTTTTAGTTTTTCTTTTTTTTTTGAGAGAGAAATTCCTTACACTTGACCAAAAACGCTATCGCGTCGCCGTTATAAATCTTTATATATCTATTGATATTCGAAAACTAGGCCACTGAAAAGCAATATTTATACATTTAAACCGTTTGAAGCGTCCAATAAACGAAAATGAGGAAGAACTATAATTTCCTGGACGATTTTGCCATTGACGCCGCTCTCCGATTTCAGTTTAAAAATAGCCACTCGCCCCGGAGGCAAGGTGGCATTGTGTTGGGAAATTCCAAAACAAAAAAAAGAATCCAGTCGGAATCGCAAGTCGTGGGAAAAAAAAGGCTACCTCCCCTCCCCTTCCAAATGTACCCATCGGACAATTTTCAACGGACATTCCAACGACGCATGCGCCTTACCGAGAACGGGAAGGGTAGGGTGAAAATGCGTTAAGTGAAAATAGACGAGGTAGCCCGGCCTCTGTCCGTTGAACTTTTCCCTAATCCGGCGGTTTGGTCCTCCCCAAAAATAAGTAATTTCACGCGAACGGGAGAGGGGGGGGGGCGCGAAATAAAAAGAAAACATTGTCGCGACTTCCGTTATATAATTACGATGATTATGATTAAAAGAATAAAAAAAAAAGTTTGCGAGACACGGCGTGATTCACGTCGAGGGCACTTGGCAAGCATCCCGACGTCTCGTAAAATTAGCCGTAAATCCAATGGGAATCCCCAAACGCCGCGCGCCACGTCTCAGCGCAGGCAACAAAAAAAAGAGGAAAAAACAAAGAAAGAGAGAGAGAGAAAAAAAAGGAAAGAAATTTCATCGCTCCTCGAAAATAGCCGGCGAAACATTCCGCTCGATTAATTTCAACGGTTCCCAAACGATAACTTATTTTGCATAACGCGATTACAATGACCACCAAAGGAGGATAACATCACTCGAACAACGTGGAAATGACGAAGAAAAACGTTTTGAAAATAGAGAACATAAACAAAAGGGATGTTTTGTAAACATGAAGGGACAAATGAACAAAATAAAAACAATAACATTATTTGTTGTCGTTTGGAAACTGACGAAAGTTGGAAGGGCAAAAATGTGGAAGTAAATATAAATAAAGTATGACACTATAATTATTATAACATATTCGAAATTTGTTTATTTACGTTTAATTGTAAATAAACATAACTTCTAAACAAAAATAAATTATTATCATCCTTGTTAAAGAAAAAAGAAACATTGTCAAATAACATCTTTCTCGCGCCTTTTTTTCGCGTGAATAACGCCACGTCCCAAACTACGCCGACGAGTCATCCATATTTTTTTTTTGCTCCTCCATCGCGAGAACCGATTAGCTGCATCGGGCAATAAATATTTTTCATATCGGGGAAATTAACAACGGAAAAGCCGCGCGCGTGACAAATACCCGCGATATGATTGGGAAAAAACGCGACGCTCCCAAGGTCAAACGGTGAAAAAAGAAGTAAATAAATAATAACAAAAGAGAGGAAGAGAGATACGTGTGTCTTTATCATTTTAGCTCTCGCAGCTAATTTCTTAAATAAAAAATGTACAAGAAATGATTAAATAAATTATACGTTAATTAATCAAATAAATATATAAAATTAACATTAAATACTTATATATCTATTGATTCATGAGACACCTTACAGGTTTTTACAACAAAATTAAATAATTAAAATAAATAAACACAATAAATAAATAAAACAAATTTAATTAGTCAATAAATAATAAATAAATAAATTAATAAGCAAATAAACTCTATACATTAATCTTCTCTCAGTCGCCTTAAATATTCGTCATATCGTCTTTTAAAACTATTTACATTTCTAGCGCTTCGCAAATCGTCGAGTAAATTGTTATAAATTCTATAACCTATATAAAATAAACTTTTTCGAGCTGAAAGAGCGAGAGAGAGAGAGACACACACAAATTCCTTTCCGGGGAAAAATGGCCGCCGTTGAGCTTTCCTCCCCCCCCCCCAACTTTCCCCGGGCGCGGCTTTTCCTTTGGCCGACAAAATCGCATTCAACGACACGAGCGGGGGAGAGGGGGGGAAATAGCTTTTGGCTTTTTAAGTTGCAGGACGGGTTTGGGAACATAAGTAGTGCACAGTTGTGGCGCGGTAATGTATTATTCTTGACTTTCGAAAGACGCATCAAATGTGGGGAATTCCCGAGAGAGGCAGGCCTCGTCGTTGAATTCCGTTATAAAATATGAGATTATATTTGCGTAGAACGATCGTCGCTCTTCCCTCCTCCTACCCATCCGTCCGTCCTTCTCCCACTCCCATTCTCCGTCCTTTATATTTTACTTCACATTTTTCTTTTCCCTCCCATCCGATGTCACGCTTTATTTATTTATTTCTTTACCTATGTTTACTTATTTATTTTTGGCAAATTGGCCGAATTAACTCCGGAATGTTAATTGTTTAATTACCAAACACCTCCCTCATACCCCGCCGCTGTGATTTGTATATTATAATGGCAATTGTTAAATCATTCGTGACATCATCCGTGAACATTAAATAAAAAAAAAATGGCGAAGTTTAATTGAAAAGTTAATCACGCGTTATATAAATGTTTATGATTAACATCCGAGCGTTTCGACTCGGCCGTTACGTAACATAACCCCAGAGTCATTGTAATTCAGGTTAGGTGCGCGGGGTAGAAGGGGGGAGCCAACTTTCGGGCGAGATTTGTGCACGAAAAACGCAACGAAACGTTTCGCTCGCGCATTTCCCCCCGCATCGCAAGATCCCTGCGACTCATTGTTCGTACGAGTTTTTTCCGCGGCGGCAAATCACGAGATTCGAGTACTTTGGAATTTCCACGTGATGTCATTGTCGGCTGCGCGTATTAAAAACCTTTTCTAAATATGCGCGGCGGACGAATTCTTGGCGGACGCGGTTAACGTCGCTTGACGTTTATTGTTTTACCCCCTCCTTTCCCCCCACCACCAACTTTTTGAATTGCCCGAACATTCTTCATTTTTAATTTTATGTCACTTTTGGCTTATCTTTGGGTTTTTTTTGTATCAATGGAATTAAATTGGCATAGATTTTTATTCTTGTTATTATTATTGTTGTTGTTATTGTTATTATTTTTGATATAATTATGTTGCCATTTGCATCAAATAACAAAACACAGAACATAAAAAAAATAAATTTTTCCACTATACATTAATTATTATTATTGTTTATAATATTGTTATTTTGCCATCAATAAACAAAAATATCGCAAAAAAACTTATAAAAAAACAATCCACTTTACGTTTATTACTATTGAAATTAACGCCTGCTAATATTTATTGTTACTCTTTTTTTTTCCATAAAGTCATAAGTATGGAATCAGAAACTGCTTTTATTTACAAAAAAAAAATAGTATATTAACTCGAACGATTTTAAATTCTCATTCTCCGACACATCTCTTATCGTTATTATTATCATTTACATTATATTTCTAGAATAATAATAGAAATAAGAGACTTCTATTTGCTACAAGAAGATTCCATTTACCCCGAGCGGACGGGGTTAGAACTCGAAAGGGGAAAAGGAAACGAGAAGCGCAAGAAAAATATTGATCGAACGAGTCGAACGGAAGCGCAAAATGGTATTGAACAGAAAAACGTGTCGGTCTATAATCAACAGCTGATTTCGTCATTCGAACGCTTGGAAATTCCCGATTCCACGAAGATATCATTGGCGTACGATGCGATGGCACGTTGCAGCCGCGATAAGTCAATAGAAAGTATTCGTCCCGTAAAATTCAAATGTAAATGTACAATCACGAAGATAAGCGGTTGCCAATTGAACTGGCTTAAAAAAAGAAAATAAATAAATTCCTCGTGAAAATAACAGTAACCCGTGGTAATAATAAAAATAAACGCCCGATGAAAACATTGCTATCTAAAAATGACATGAAAATAAAAACAATGAAGCTGCGGGGGGAAAAAAAAGTCAAACTAATAAACTGGAACAATAAATAAAACGATTCAACAATAATCATTCAAAGTAAATATAAATGAAAATATAACGGGGGAAAAAAAAAACGTGCGACAATTAAGCATAAATATCGACTATCTATATTTGTATGAACTATTTTAAATCGCATAAATCTTCTGACACAATACGATATAATATTACAATAACGTTATAATATTTAAAATGTGAATGTATTGGAACAAAAAAAAGCGGACACGTGGGATTCGACATTTATATTCCCTACCCCCCCCCCCCCTCCCATATAAGCATAATTCACGGAGATACAAGAGTCATTTACCTTATAAAAAGAATCTTTTACCCAATACAAAGTCAAGTGCGGCCGGCTTGATTTAAACGCAAACATTGAAAGGCCCGATTTTTGATTGGCGAACGGCGACCGTCAATGGTAAAATAAAAATGCAAATTATTTACGGGTTTGGTCGGGCAAAAAATGGCGCGAACAAAAAATTCTGGGCAACGCACGGAAACGGAATTAAATGAGGATCAATAGACCTTTAAACTGGTCAAAAATTTCTTATCTACCCAACGCCACTTAAGGCGACTCGTTTTCCTCTTTTTTTTTTTGCAACAAAAACATTTTTGCCCGCTTTTCCATTTTTAACTCGTCCTTTTCTCCTGGTACATTTCCAAAATGATTATTTATATTTTAAGGGGAGAATCGAGTAAAGAAAGAAAGAAAAAAAAGAACGCGGTCTCCTTTAAGTAGCCATTAAACGAGTTTAGTGCAAGTGTGTGGAGTGTTCGGACTCGTCGTCCGATCCTATACAACAAAATGAGTACTACCAGTCGGAACACTCCCATAAATCGACCAAAAAAATGATAAAAAATAACAAAAAATATATTAAAATATACTCAATCTTATATAATTTACTTAATCGAACATAACTTTTGGTTCATCGTGCAGGAAAAGTGATCTTTTGAGTGCAAAACCTAGGTTACCCCGATAGGGTAACTAAAGATTTTTTTAAAAGATTTAAAAAAATACTATAAAAGGCGACTGATACGAAGGGTTGTTTCTAGAAAGCGGGAGCAAAGATCAATTATCCGCTCGCTTGATCGCCCTCGGGCGCAAATCGTCACTTTGCGCCCCCAACGGAAGCACGAAAAAGGTTTTTCATGCACGATGAACAAAATAGCTATTTATGCACCAAGGGAGATTTTCATTTCATCATCCCTAGGTACATGCACAAGTTTGCGTCACTCGGGGAATGAAACACGCCATTTTTCCCAAACTCCCTAGGGCGGGAAGTGGGCCTTTTCCTTCCCCTCCTAACGAAACGGCTATTTATGTTTGTAATCGTACAAGATGTGGATTTCCATGAATCTCCCTTGGTACGTATATAAATTTTCGTCACTCGGGGAACGAGAAACGCCATTTTTCCAAAACTCCCGCGGGCGGGAAATGGCACTTTTCCTTTCTCCCTTGTGACGAAAAAAAAAAAGAGATTATAGAAGCAATACTAACCGATATAATTCTTGAGTTCCAAGTTTTGTGGTAAGGATATCGCCTTGCGGTTGGCTTTGATGTGGAAGGCATGCTCCATCACGTCGATGGGGTCGAGCAGAGCTTTTGCGCACTGCACGTGGCCCAATTTGCAGGCCAAATGGAGCGCTGTATTGCCGGCGTTTGATCTCATAATCAGGTTGGCACCGGACAAGGCCAGGAGCCTCACGATACCAGACTGTTGGGCCAAAACGGCCAAATGCAACGGCGAATGGCCATTCTTGTTAAGGCTACTTAAAACCGCGGGATCGGGCGCGTCCACGATTAATTGGAACGTCCGATTGTAATACGAATGTATGATGGAATTGTGTAGCAATCTGAAATGAAACGGAAAATGCATCATTATTCACCTGTAATGACCATAATAAAAATTCTTTTTGGTAAAACCGCAGAATCCGGCCAATAACTGAAGTTGGCTGCGGAACTTTGATAGATGGGAGGTCAGTTTCATACCATCAGGAGAAAAATAAAAATGAAAAGAACCGCCATATTCGAATATCGAAATAAGACGTAGCGAATGGCGTACAATATAATTAAATAAATACAATAAAAATTACTAGTTAAATTTAATGAAATAATAAAATTGATAATTTAATTAATTAACAATCAAATTATTTAAGCAAAATAAAATTAACAAAACTAACAAACCTAAATTTGAAAATCAATGAATATTATTATGCATAAACTTTTTTTTATATTTTATTTATTTATAAAAGTATTTATTGTTTTTATTAATTAATTAAATCTAACTATGTATTTATTTAATTCAATTGTTATTTATATTTTACACCATTCACTATGTCTTATTTCGATATTTAAACATGGCAGTTCTGTTTATTTTTATTTTTCTCCTAATGGTAAGAAACTAACCGCTTATCTGTCAAAGTTCCGCAGCCATATTCAGTTACTGGCCTGATTCTGCAGTTTAGCCAAAGAATGTTTGTAAACCTTTGAAAGGACGTGTAAATAAACAAAAAAAATTGTTTAGAGGTTATAAAAGTGTAATTAAGTGTAAAGCAAAAACAAGGTTAGTTTATATTCTGGGAAAAAATTGAATTAATTTAAAATAAAAAACAAAGTTTGATCTTTTGTATTATAAAAATATTTTATTTCAATTAATTCCCATTAATTGACCTCCACTTTTTGTCCTCAATCGCTTAATGCTGCATTGTCAAAAGAAAAATTATACAATGCAAGATTATTTATGTTTGCAATTAACGAAGCAAGTGTTAATGTAAGTTTATTTATACATTAATTCGAAATAATATGCAAGTCTTGAGATGCTAATCGTACAATTTGAATTATATAATTGGGAAACAAATATTAAGTACAATGTATTGTTTTGATTGCAAACGTGTTTTCGAACGGAATTTCCAGGATGCGTCAAGGAAAATAATGAAAAGAGAAAGCAATAAAGGTGAAAGGAGATGATTGTAAAACACATGTACCATTTAGTCAAAGAAGGGTATTCAAAAGGAAAATTGGCTGGCAAAAGTACCCATAAACATGTTTTTTCCCCAATCTATTATCTGATAATATAATTTTAATCCCCCCCATAAAGAGTTTTATAACATTCGCACACTTTTAACCACATGGTTAATGTCCAAGGTGAAACATTTTGTAAAATTTCCCACAAGTCCAAAAATACATTTCTTTAAGTATGGGAAAATTATTTTCCTATTATATTTGACCCACAGACTTCAATTGCCCCATGAGTATAAACTAGTTTTACCGGACCAAACTTTGCTGTTGTTCAGAAAAATGTTTACTTCGGTCAATTAAATTTCTGACAATTAAAACAAAATAATAACACAATGAATCATTGCCGAGAATCAATAGAAGTAACATTTATTTTGTTTATTTATAGTACACGAAACTACACTACACTAATAGTACAATTAAAGAAATAATAATGATGAAAATAGAAACAAAATTCCCAAAATCTTATTGCATAATAACAAATTATACTCATGACCAACAATTAATTAATATTTTTCTGCTCAATTAATTTACGATCTGGACAGGTCAAAGTGCAAAACTGAACGCTTTAATTATTGAGAAATAAAATAGGGGAAATCCAAAAAGAAAAATAAAACATTAAATGACATTACATTGTATTAATACAAATTAAAGGGAAAACGTCATTCCACTATCCGTGTCAGCAAAATATGTCAATCAACTAGAATCACTTTTTATTAGATTATATTTAATTAATGTCTATGATATTAAATTAATAAACTCGGTATTATTTGCAAAACTTACAATATCTTTTGAATACGAGGCATTATTATTGCCATATGTAATCCAAGCTTGTGCATTTTATTGTTACAAATGAGGTTAACAAGTTATAAACTGTCACTGTATTACAACTGTCACAAATTGTGAATAATTGATATAAATTTGTTAAAATAAAAGAACAGAGATTAATGAACAAATGCACCCAAAATAATTCTCTAAAACAGTAAATGACCTTCAGACTGTCAACAATTTAAATATGAAAACAAATAAAAAAAAATGTCAATAAAAAACAATTAAATAAAGAAAATGCATCATTGCACCAAAATCTTTGACTCTCAAGAAATTAATTGTCATTGTAGATTATAACAAATTTAAGTACTTAATATTCATTCAACAAAAAAAAAAAAAATTATTTCATTGCACCAAAATCATTAACATTATAACTCTAACAAAATCCCTGAATTATCTAAAACTTAAAGAATCAAAACAAATATCACTGAATTAAACAAAACAGAGAATTATATAATAAAAATCACTGAATTAACCGAACTTTAAGAAAATTACAACACAAAAATCACCTAACCAAACTAAAACTTCACATATTTCAAAACAAAAATCACCAAATTAAAAGAAACTTATAAAAATCTACAAACAAAAATGACGCGACTTAAAAAAAAAAACCCTTCAAAGAACAACAAACGAAAAGCGAGGGAGAAGGAAGCGAGTAAAAAAGTGTAACGAAACGAGAAGGAGAGAGAAGAAGTGAAATGTTACTTACGTATCGCCATCCTCGTCCTTCGCGAGGTACTCCCCCAGGCTGTTAACGTTATTATCTGGCCGTACGTACTGGTGGGAGGGGAGGGCTTGGTGCACGGCGTTGCCGTTGTCGATGTCCTGCTCGTTCGATAACTGAACCGACTGTTTCGACGCCCCCTCCCCGTTACCCTCCAAGTCCATGCGACTCAAATTATCCGCGATATCCAAACCGCTGTCCATTATCACTTCACTGATAGCCCGATTCTTCATCTCGTCCGGACGCTTCGGCGCGTCGACCAATCGCTTAGCCAAATCCCCGCTCACGGGCAAATTGGAATTGGACAAAAATCCCGAATCCCCGTAACCGGAGTCCAACTGTCCGCTAGCGATCGTTTTTCGTCTACTATCCTCGTCGCTGTCACTGTTCATACTGTTGCCTGGTGCGCGCCACATTTTCGACTTGACCTTGGTCAATCACCCCCGGTCTACTTATATTCGCTCGTCCGAACGCTTGCCTGGAATGCACCCTTACTCCCACCACCGGCGCTCAACCACCTCTCTCTCTCTCGCTGCAACAATGGGCCGCTCCTTTTCTCCGTTTTCTCCCTTTCTTCTTTCTCTTTCTTCGGACGGTCGGAAATGCCAGGTCCGTAGCGCAAACGGTGTAAATACCTTTTGCCACCTTTTCGTCCGTCTTTGTTCTTGCTGGTTAATCGGCACGGCTCTCTCTCACCACCGGGCGTTCGTCCGTCGACGATTACTTTTTTTCCCACGCAGATTTTTCAACGTTATCAGTCGCGAGACGCAAGATTACTGACAAGTCGCTCGCCGTCTCACACGCCAATATGTCGATGTATCGTTGCGGAGTGCCGCCAGTCGCCTAGATGTCACCCGTCTTCGTTTTTCCACTTCTCGCGCGCGATCGGAGTGGGGGGGAATGCTTGATTCGATGCGCGAGCCGAGTGAGCGGGCGGGGCGGGAGAGGCGCCGCGGCTCACGAGCCTTCACGATTCAATTTCGTGGCGATGGATAGAGGGGGGGGGGGACGATGGGAAAGCGAGAGGGCGCGCAGGGAAGAAAAAAAAAATGTTGCGGAATAAAGACGCGTGGGAATTGTAATCGTGGTTTTCAGAACATTTTTGGCAATTGTTGTCCCTTAGTTTTGTTAGTTTTGTTAGTTTTGTTAGTTTTATTATCCTCCGCAGGAAATGATGGATCGTTTTTTTTTTCTTCGCATCGTCACTCCTGTACTTTCCAATGAATTGTCATTACCTTATAAGCGAATAGTAATATTTATTATTAAATAGTATCCCAAAAAAAAGTTACTAAAATATCTAAATAATATTATTTTAATAGATTTAAAATGTTGTTTAATAATAAATTAAACTGCTGTTTAGTATAGTTCTTAATTTTGTTAATGCGCCATAATTATAAAATTTATGTTATACTTATTATAACCCCATAATTGGTTTAACCGAGGGGTTTTATAAAAATTACAAAATAAAATAAAAATAAATGATATCTCAAATATGTGTTTTGAGCGTTATATTAATTTATTTTTAAACTATAATTTATTTATTTATTCATTACCTTACCAAAAAAAAAAGCATTTAATCGTGCGGAATTAATTTCTAGACGTTTCAGTCTCGTAAACTAAAAATGCTTTTTTTTAAGTTCTTAAAAATGTACCAAAAATATTAAAAAAAACATCCCTGGGATATTAATGTAATAAGAAAGGAAAGGCATTTTCACAACATATAATGTCACATTCCAAATACAGGGCATATAACATTCCACAAATATTCCTAGGATATTAATTAATGTTTAATAAAATTTTAGAAATTTCTAGAAATATTTTGTTCTTACATAAATAATAATCATACGATATCCCTGGGATGTTATTCACTTATTATTTCAACGGTACATAATATTTACGAGCTTTTGATCGTTTCAGTACGAAATTCGTGCTAAATCGCCTCACGAAACTATAATTATTTCTGATAATTGCTCGTTTTTTTTTAATCAAAGCATCTGGAAAATCGTCCACAAAACACGTTACACTGCGATTACAATTTATAAATAATCTTAAATTCAATTTATCGATAATTAATTTTTAACGATTCCTATAATTTTTTCCATGATTCGCTAATTTTCTTTGTCATGTTATTTGAAAAAAAAAGTCATCGCGGGCGTAATTGTTTTTCACCCATTATATAATTGTAAGTTTATAAAATTAAATTAAAATTTCATTAACGTACTATATACAAGTTATACTTTCTAACAAGTTTAAATACATGCATGCAATACAAAGTTTCTTATGTAAATATCATTGCCATTCACGAAAAAAAAAGGGACCTTTTCCACGTCTTAAAATACTTTTCAGTTAAATAATATTAAAATTTGTTATACATATACCATATATTTTACTATAAATTATTAATATTGCCATATTACTATATTAATATTACTATAAATACTATACTCTATAGAAATTATTCCCAGTTTTTTAACTTTATAAATTACAATACATTTTTATCGTACGCAATGCATTTTTTTCTTTTTTAATTTTCATTTCTTGAATATACTAATGTTAATAAACATTTTTATCGTACAAAAGTGAAAGAGAAAAAGTATTATTCGTGATAGTAACAGCTTCTTTCGTCCATCACTCTATATTACATCTCTTTCTGGCATTTATAGAAAGTAATATCACGATAACCCATGAAATCTACTCCGATCAAGCAAAGTCGATTCAAATTTCCCGCCAATTCATATGAAGCCAAAAAAAATAACGCTTAACAGAAAAAACGATATAAATGTCTCATTATTTTACAATACTTGTACAATTTCGAATAATATACAAGCATTTATTTTAAATTATATACCCTATTAAAATAAATATATTATATTTCAATAAACGTTCGAAAAGCATAAAAATATATATTATAATAACGCATTAACGTTAAAATCATTTGTAAAATTACAGCGATTCTCTAATTTTGCATGCCACAACTTTTTATTGCAATTATTAAGTGTAAATTTTAATTGTCACCACTTTTTCGCCCGATGTCATTATAATTCTAACAAATAAATATGTTTTTCCTACGTCGACGTTGAAAACAGAAATTTTTTCAACCGCATTTTAATAACTCGGCTACAATAAAAATAACACTAAATGGACTGAATTATAGAGCGATATTGAAACAAAGATACGGAGACTTCCAATCTTTGTTTACATTTTTTATTGTCAAAAAACATTTGGAGCATACGCTTAACAACTTATGTAATTAAATTTTAAACGCAAGTCCATTAGATCGATCATTTATCCACGGTAAAAATACCAGCGTGTATAGTATTTATTAAAACCTGCGCTAAAATTAAACAATTATTTATTTATAACGCACAATTTATCATGGAAGAAACGTGGAAGCGCCAATTCCGGAGGGTCATTTCAATTACTTTTAATTGTTTTCTCCTTTTTTTTTTCCTTGGAAAATCCAGTCATTTAATATCTATTAATTTTAAATAACTTTTCGGTTTTTTTTTTTTTTCATTAATTATTAACTGATTACCGAAGTTACCAATAACGAGGAGACAACTATACCAGTAATTATATAAATGAAATATTTTTTACAAAATTTCCAGAAATACTCTACTTTCGTTAGTTGTTTCAATCGATTACAAAATAAATGTGAAAAGTATCGATTTCTTTTTTGAATCATCGATGTAAAAAAAGAAAGAAATTAATTTATTTATTTGTTATGACGATATTATCTTTATTTAATTCTGGATTTTCCAGAACGTGAGTTGCAATTAAATTGTGTAACAACTTAAATTACAATACTAATAATACGCTTGGCGTTAAATTTTAATACAATTTTGTTTGCCTTTTGTTCACGCAATTTGGACTTGACACTATTTTTTTTTATTATATAAATCTTTATATAAATAATGATATTAACGGAAGATAAAATTATACGTCTTGGGAAAACCATTGTTTAATTTATAAAGATAAGGATAGTATGATGTTCATTAAATATATAAATATAGATAAAGACTTTCCTTTAATAATATCTAAATGAATCGAGAAATTGTGATAAGTTATGATACGTATGATAAAAAATCTTGCATCCAATCATACATAGCTTAACGTAAGATACAATTATTGAAATATTTACCAATTCGAAATTTGTTATTTCCAACAATGACATTCGAATTGATATTAAAATTAATTGAAAAACGATATTTGATATAAATTAATGGAGAACATGATGCGTATTGGTGACGCATAAATATAATTTATAATTAACGAAAAATTTCCTTAATTTTGCAAGACGCATAAATATAATGTGTGATTAAAGTTTAACAATTTTTTCTGCATTTCGCAAATATGTGTTGTATATCTTCCCACATTTTTCTGTGTATTTACTTCCCATGTGAGGAACACGTTGGATTTATGAGAAAGCAAACGCAATACGTGAAAACTGGCGTATCAGCATAAAAGAACGAATTAGGCTGCTTTTGCACGTACAAAAATCCAACGTGCCAAACATGTGTCTCATATAACTATAATAACATTAGACGTATTTACAATAATCGATGGAAATGTTAATAAACATTTGTCCTTAAAATTACAAAAATGGAGACGTTAAATCTAGTCTATTATTATTTCATTAAATTGCAGGCCAATACTCTTTTTCTTTCGATTAAATATTAAAAGTTAGGCGGAAGACACATTCGAGTTATTAATACGTAAATATAATTACAAATATAACTATAAATAAATCATTGGGGAAATTTGAAATTTCGATGATACTGATATGTCACACTAATTGCAATCACGATGAATCCTTTACAAATCAATTGAAATAAGTTAATGCCCACTTAACGCATTTAACAACTTTTACTATTTATATCGCTTTGTTTGAAAGTGAACAAAAAAAAAGCATTAAACAACATCGTACAATTCTCAATCAACGCTTGTGGAAATGAATGATGAAAAATGCTGAAAAGTCCAAATTTTAGCAGGTTTTTCAACATTTTCCAGCTATTTTCAGCAATTTTTTTAGCATTTTCCAGCAATTCATTTCCACTATGGAACAATTCAAATCTTGCGCCATTCCGAAAGGTTCTGATTAAAAACAATTAAATAAACAAATAAAACAAAGTAAAAGAAAGAACAATTAACATCTCCATCCTTGCTTTTATAATCCTCTTCAAAACACAATAGTTCACAGATAAAATATAACAAAAGCCAATCCAAAGAACCCAATCTGTCAACCAGTCAACCGATGAAGCCCAAAGGCAATATTCGCGAATAAAAATAGTACCAGCAAGGGTTTCCCAAAGCAATGTCCAAATTCCCTCTCGCTCCTTCCATGTGCCCGCGGTCAAAGGCGAAAGAAAAGGAAACGAAACGATGCCCCCTTTTCCTTTAAACCTTGCTGGTACCCCCCCGGGACCATATACTGGTCCCCCCCTGAAACCCAAGTTTTACAAACTCATCATCCATGCAGTTAGCACATGGTGTACCAGTTGGGTTCTGTTCGCCCTAAACTGAAACATCCGTTCCGCACGCGAGAAAGAAGGCAGGATAAAAGAGGAAAAAGTGTTTTTCCGCAGTAAATACTTCAAGAGGTCGCCCCGGGGTACAATAATATCTATCTATTACATTCTGAAGTATTTCCCATTGTTCGTTTACTTAAACGCACTTGAAAACCAACAAAAGAAACGTGTGAAATGCTGGTACCCGTCACGTTTCCCCCCCGGGTGAGGGGGAGGTCAGGCATGTCCGCCTGGGATACGCTGAAAAATCTTGAAATCTAATTTCATCCCAATTGCCGGTGTTCTAAGAATGTTTGATAGTCGATCATCTCGATCAGGGGAACTCCTTTTATCCGATTGATAAATAAGACGCGAAGTTGCTTTGGAGATAGCTTGGTAAAGGTGCGGCGAGGTGTTGCGCATCTTCATAAAGTTTCCACCGGGAATCCCCCTTTTGTAAAAACCCAAATTTCAAAGGTCCTTTTGTTTCCTCAAATTGTCTGTTTAAAGTGTTCACACTTTCTCGCATTGTGTACACATCGGGTGAATAGCTTTCCCCGCAATAGCGTCCCCTTTGCCAGTACCTCGAGCGTCCCGGTATGATTCATCGCTAAAATGAAATAATTATTGTAAAATGGTTCACATTTCTGTTGCAAATTTCGACAAAGATGTTTCGATTTAAAAGGATTATGCAACGGAGGAATGATTAATGATTTATAACAGTAGACTTGCTCGATGTTAAGCCAAAAAAATCATGGTTGGAAAATAACATGAAAGTTGGGGAATCAGAAATTATGCATCATCGCAATTTATAAATTAGCATTAATTGAATAATAAATGAATTGTTAATGGCGTGATATCAAACTAAGGATTAAAGTAGAATTAATTCGAACAGAATTAAATTCAAACAAGGTTGAATTATGTCCCTAGTGGAAATGATTTGCTGAAAATTGCTGGAAAAACAATGAAAACCTGTTAAAATTGGAACTTTTCAGCATTTTTCATCATTCACTTCCACAAGGAGTATTCAACGATTCGAAAATGACAAAAGAAATATCGACGAATGATTTAAAATATTTCTCCGGCTAAGTTTCCGACTACATGTTTTATCCCAGATAAATCCATAGCAGACGTTTGCTAAAAAAATACTTCAAATTACGTATGTTATCGTAAAAAAAAAGAAACATTTTCTTGTTTGTCGAATCCTATTGAAATATTTTCTTTGCAAGCACCAGTACAACGGCAAACAAGAACACATGGGACATTTACGCAGAGAACAAAAGAAAAGGACGGAACAAAAGACAGAGAAAAGACTGTCTTATTAAGCGAAGATCACGTTTAATTATCTTCCGAGTATGTACACTTTGAATAGTATCGCTCGACAATTATTTAACGTTCGTTTAATTTAATTTTATTCCACTTAAAATAGAATGATCCTAATGCAATTTTTAAGAAGCAAATTTCGCAGGTGCTAACGACGTATTATGTAAGCCGCTTATGTAACATTCAAAAGAATAATTATTCGAAAACACAATAGTTCGAAGAATGCTTCGGAAGTCTTAAAAAAAATTCACTTCCATTCATTCGAAGTTACGAAGCAAAATATCATTTTCGAAGTTTTCTATTAATACACATAATTTGATATGCTGCGATTAAAATATAAAAATTAATAAAATTAGTTGAATCTTAAAGATTCTTAATTAAAATTGAATGAGATCGAATAGTAATTAATTAAATATGCTATTTATACTAAGGTAGAAATAATTTTTTAATTTTTTTTTAATTGATTTCAATTTTTCATTAAATTTCAATAGAAATCAATCGAATTTACAATGAAACAACGGATTTTTCAAACCCAACTATTCGTTTCAACATTTCCTTGAAATTATCCGCCGTACAATGTCGAAGTAACTTAAATTTTAATCACTTTAATGGACATGACGATTGAATAAAAACGTGACATCGAAAATTCAACTTAATTATCCTTTTATTTTCGCCATCGATTATATCTCTACGAGAAAACGATAAACGCATTCATTATTTACAAGTACTGAAATATCCTATTTGTGCGCGGAATGAAACGTCAAGTGGTGATGTGCTCCAGGATGCCTTGTCTGATCAAACTTTCGCACTCGTCCTTGGGCAAAAGGTGGTGGGTGTTCTTTTTTAAATTGATCACTTGGCCATTTTCAAACTCGTACTTCCCATAATCAATCAAGCACCTCACCTGTAAAAATTAATAAACACGAATTGATAAGATTTAAATTTCTTTTCGAACACTTTGCAATTCCTTTAATAGTTTAGAGCGTAAAATTAACTAACAAATTCTTAATTTTTTATTAAATTTATTATTTATTATTAATAATGCAATTTTTAAGGTATTATTCCTTAATTAAGGTACCAATCTTTTAATAAATTTTTAAAAAAAAACATTAATACAGCCTCTTTTATACTAATTAAACTATTTTCCTCACTCGGGGAAGGAAACGCCATTTCCCGCCCTAGGGAGTTTCGAAAAAATAACGTTTCTCATTCCCCAAGTGACGAAAAATCATGTATGTACCAAGGAAGATTCACGAAAATCTCCCTTGGTGCATTAATAGCTATTTTTCTACTAC
>JABFPN010000442.1:0-47130 GCA_022817305.1 Leptoteleia sp. ZL-2020 | reverse complement strand
CACAACATCGACACACGCACACGACACGCGCTCACCATTATTTGTAGGTTGGCAATGCTACATCATAATACATACATACACACACATACATGCATACATATAAACAAAACAGTGAAGCCACGCTAAAAAATCATGGTGTGCGAACGTCGCGTGCTTGTGTCGATGTGTGAATACGGCTCTCAATGACAACCACTGCTGCGGAATCGTAGTTTAAACTCCTTGAATTCTAGCGCCACCTATGCCGTCCTTTTTCAACGACGATGGCGTCGATTTTATCATCGAATGTGCCTCCCTCTTACGGTCGATGAAGCAATGACCACGACATGTGTACAACTTTGCGTCTGATGAGTTCTCTGTGTACAACTTTGTTGTGTACAAACTGAACCGACACTTTTTGCATTTTCATTAAATCTGAAAATTTCATGTTTCCAACATTGCATGTGTACAACTTTTCTGTGTACCATATTAATTCTGATCAGATTTTTGTGTACCAACCGGACCTCTCCACTGAAACGACACTTTTTACATTTTCGTTAAATCTGAAAATTTCATGTTTCTAACATTGCATGTGTACAACTTTTCTGTGTACCATATTAATTCTGATCAGATTTTTGTGTACCAACCGGACCTCTCCCAAACAGTTTTCATTCACTCGTGTATAATACTAGCTCTGTCTTTCATATATAATTGATAGCGCGAAAGACAGAGAAAGTATTGAGCGAGAAGAAAGTAAGCAGTTTTTAGAACGTTTATTGCTAACTTCACGTGCAAGTACCGGGCCAAAATTTTCATCGGTGGTTACAATTTTGATATACATTGTTGAACATTGTTGAACTTGAAGTTTTGTGTACCCACGTGTTTTTTGAGTTTTGATTTATTTTAAATTTAGAAATTAAAGTCACTGAATAATTTGATTTATAATGGTATGAAAGAAACTTACTAAAAGTTTTGTAAATTATTTCTGACAATCCATTTATGATAATCGTTTATTACTTACTTTGTTACATAGCCCGCATTTATTTTGCATAACCTATTTTTAATTCTTTCACTTTAAGTATTTCAAATACTTTTCATCAAACTATTATTTATACCGTTACACAAGTCAAAAAAAAATTTTGTCTTTTCCTCAAGACTTATGGGTTTCTCTTAATATTAATTATAACTTTTAAAATTAATATTAAATAATTATGCTTTAATAAATTAATCATTTTATATTTTATTTACAGAATTTTTAAAAGAAACTGCATATCTAATTAAAATTTAAATTTATACGAGGAATTATTTTCATATTAGTTTATATTTTTTGCTGCAAAAAATGAAGAATAAGGATTTGGTTTTAAAGAAAAAAGGAGGCGGTAGTATAATTGACCATCCTCCTTTATTTTCTTCAAATGGAGAGTAAGTAATTAATAATTGTTTAATGAAACGAAACTGTTAAAACTAATATATGTAAATGGCAAAATTAATATAATTTAATTTTATATACAGAACATTATACATAATCCAAAGACAAACCATCAGGGCATACAATACTCAAACTGCTGATTTTGTGCAAGATTTTGTACCTGCAGAAAGTAAATTAATTAAAATTGTAACATGTCCACGAAATACCGACACAATTATTGGATGTACTGAAAATGGTTCTTTAGTATTTTGGAATAACAAAACTGGTATTATAAAGTTTACAGAGGTAAGATTAACAATTATTAAAAACATACATATTTTATTTCTTTGTATTTTACCAGAAAAATTAATGTAATTAATATTATTTTTAGAAATTGAAACTGAGCATACCAAATGTAAAAATTAAGACGTTTAATATTTTAACATATACGTTATTAAATAATACAAAAATTTGTAACATATTAGTTAGTTACATTTCTGATAACAATAGAGAAATACATTTGGAGTCATTTAATTATCCTGATGGAAATTTTGTCATGCATAATATTGTCAAGTAAGTTTAAAATTATCACCACTGTACATATATTACAGAATGAACACATAATAATATTATCAATTTACTATTTTAGAACATTGGCAGAAGGTGAATATTATTTAGATATTGTTGGTAACAATGGAAATAATTTAATTGTAATAGGGCAAAATATGTATATTTATATTATAAACCCTGAGACTTTGATTCCAATAAGGTATATTTTTTAATATATTTTTATTAATTATTTAAAGTCATATAAGAATTGTTTATTAATTAATAAATTATAACATTTAGGTATGATAAAATAGGAAGAATAATCACATGTTTAACTGGTCATCCTGAAGATGAATGTGTAGCAACAGGTGATAAATCTGGGAGAGTTCTCTTATTGCAAGACCTTTCATTGCCTTATAAAGAAAAACAATTCTTGCCATATACAATTTATCACTGGCATACATTGCCAGTAGAAGAGATAAAATTCAGTATATCTGGTAAGATACAAAACTTAATTATTCAAAAGATTTTAAAGCGATATTCAAAGCATAGGTAGCACCTTGCAGCATCAGTTTTGATGTTTTTGTTCATATATATATATATATTATTTTAGACAATGAAATACTTTTATTAACTTAGACAATTAAAATTGTAAAATAAGAAATATATGAGAGTGATGCTCAAAGAGATAGCAATAGAATAATTAATTATGTTAGTTTTGAACAAGGTATTTAATATCATTTTACTTTTACAGGTGGACATATGTATACTGGTGGTGGAGAATGTGTCTTAGTAAAGTGGACCATTAATGATGTATTCAATAAATCATTTCTTCCCCGTTTGCCAGCTCCAATTAAGTATCTGACTATTGCACCTGAGAATCTCTATGTTGCTATTTCCACATTGGATAATGGTAATATTACACAAATGCTCACAATTACTAGAAAAAAAGTTCTAAAGTTTTATGATTACTTTTGAATATTTCTTTTTTTCACAGGTATTACCATTGTGGACATGCAGAAAAAATTAATTGCAGTTATTCAAAATTTTACATGGGGAGTTACATTGACAAATGTCAATTTATTCCCAGCGGGTCTCACTGTTGATCCACGAACCAATAGTATCGTTTTGAACAGTCGAACTGGACATATACAGTTTTATAACGCGAATAAGAATGCACTTATGTACAATGTAAGAATTTATATAATTTTATAAATGTTATAAATGCTATAAAAATACTAGTTAAAAATATTATTATAATATATTAGTAAACTTTTATACTTGTATATTATATAGTTGTATATATTATTTTTTTAGATGAATATAACAGCACAGAACTTTCTAACTCAAGAAAGGTCAGCAGTCATTGTAAATACAGAAGTTACAAAAATTTCAATAAATTATAATGGCACTTGGATGGCAACAGTGGAAGAACGAGATGACAAAATGTCAAGTATTGAAATTAGACTTAAATTTTGGGAATTTGATATGGAAAAACAAATGTAATTAATTTTATCAGACGTATATTCATTAATATTTCTTTTAATTAACAATAATTAATTTTATATAACAATTAATATTTTATATGAATGTATTTTAGATTTGTCTTGAATACATCAGTAGAACTTCCTCATGAATTTGGTATTAATGTTTTACAATTTCAACCTGGTAATCCATTTGGAGAAGAGAACTCCTTCGTTGTAACCACAGGAAAAGATGAAACATTCAAATTATGGTGTTTGGTGAAACCAACTTCAATATATAGTAAGAATAATATTAATTTACGTATATTATTCATATCTTTTATTATTATTTTGTTTTCTTAATTTTACATACTAATTATGTTTCTATACAATAAAGCTTATTATTTTTTTTTTTTAGAAAAAACCAAACACTGGCAATGTTATAGTGTTGGTTATTATCGTAACCTGCCAGTAAATGATGCAGCATTTTCTGAAGATGGATCCCTCTTGTGTATCGGTTTTGACTGTACACTAACTCTTTGGAATCCAGAAACAACAGAATTTAAAAAGGCCTTGTCTTATTTTAATAAGAGAGAACCCATAAAGTACATATCTTTATATATCATTTCTGTATTTATAATTATGTTTGACCTCTATATTTTAATTAAAATATTTTCTTTTTTTAATTTAGACAAATTAAGTTTGGTAAACACGATGCTCGACATCTAGTTGTAGTCGCTTTTCCATCAAGTCTTGTAGTATGGGATATACTAACTTTCCGTGTTTCGTGGAGTGTACCTTTGAAATTGAGTACTCTTTCGGCTGATCCATTATCTTCATACATGGCTGCATTTACTACTGATAATACATGTAAGTAAATTATTTATGAACAAAGAAAATGAAATATATTTTCTTATTTTCTTATTTTAATAAATTTAATTATTATTATTTTATAGTATATGTGTTTAAACCAACAAAATCAAAGTATGAATATACCAGGAAAAAATTAGTCGATAACAGCTCAATTCTGTGTTCGTGTTTTGTTCCTCATCCACAAGAAAAACAAGATTCAAATTGTGCATGGCAAAAATATTCACAGTTATATTTTTTGGATAATAACCAGGTAAATTTCTGACGAAAGATGATTTCTTAATACATATGTACAAATTAAGTATATGTGCATACAAAATATTTTTTAACCTATATATGCATACAAATAGATTATATCTATAATGTATATAAATATATTAATTCTATGACATTATTCTTTTAGGAATTATTGACTTTAGAACCAGAATTGGAATCTGATTCATTATTAGGAAATATTGGAGTAAATGACAATTTGTCGGTAACTGCTTTCAGTCGCTTACTAGCAACACAGACTGTAAAGGATACAGACAATGTAACGCCTTATATTCATGATTTACTGGGTTCTGTGGGCGATGGCGTTGTCGAGAGGGTGAGTAAAACAATATTGTTTAATTTATTATTAATTTATTAACATTCATATTCCCTTATACATATACACAAAACAACTTTGCAATATTACATTCCTCTACGTGGTATCATAAAAAGGTCAGCACAACACGTTCTATTCGTTTTGCGTAAAAAAATTAATACTTTTAATTAAGTCTTTTCATGTCATTGATCGTTATCTTTATTTTGACGCATTGCTTTTTGATTTGAATGATAGAATGTAGTAATAAATACACCAATGTTGAAAGGCATGTATAACATTTATCGTACTGAGAGTGTTACATTATCTCAATTATATTACTTAATGGCTACCGTGTCAATTTATATTATTGTTACTGTTGCAAGACGTTCATAGTTGTTTCCGTAGTTAATACAATTTTCGCTAATTTACTATTTCGCAATTAGCTCGTGTAACGTTTTTAGTTTCATATTAATCAGTTGAATTAATGATGAGATGTGAAGAAGAATTAAGGGCATGTCGCGACTTTCTGCAGTTTTATACATATCGTGGATTGAAAATATGAGGACAGCAGATGCACATGATTAATAATAATTTCCTCAGAGCAAACTCGCGTTGTTTGAAAATAAATTAATTTATTGAAGTAAACTAAAATATTGATATACTAAAATTGAGAAATACTAATTCATTGGTACAAAATAATCTTATGATTAATTATAACTACAACGTTCTTGATACACAGAGTAGTTGAAATAGTTGCATATTTTGTGTAGAATTCCAAAAATTTTATGAAAGTTTAAATTTACTAAATTTTTTCAACAATATATATATATACTTACAGTCAAACTTAGTTTCAATGTAACTTATACAGGTAGAACAGTAAAAATCGTTAATAAAATGATATCGTGGTAAATTAAACTTATTCATTGAGTTATATTCATCTTATCTTATCTTTGGTTGGTTAAAAAATACTTATTTAGAGTAAATATTTGGAATAAATACTGAGAATCTTTAGATTAATTCAATCAACACTGAAAAAGGGTGTTTTCGTTAAAAAAATAATTTTGTTCCTCTTGTTACTTTCATGCATATTTATAAACGTAACTACGACATTCCTCTAAATATATTAGGGCTCCTCACGTAAATATTAAATATGATGCACGTAATTTAAAAAGTAAAAATATTTTAATAATAGTGACTGACGGTAACTTCATATCTAATAGTTTGAGCATCATTTACGAATATCGTCACAAAATGTACCTTCGAATACTTTTATTAGTATCAAACATTACCTCTATGAGGCAACAATACCATGCTTTTGTTGGAAAATTATCTCATTACAATGAATACTTCTCTAGCTACAAAATTTCGACATCATAATGGTTAATATTTGAGTAAATAATGGTTATTGATATTTCAATATACGTCACCCTAAAACCATGGCTTAATTTCATTTCATAGTTCTTTCGGGGTATTATCATGACATTGAAGTACACGTTTCACAATGCAAGAGCGTTGATTAATGAAAAATAGTAATAATAATCATAACAAAATCTGAAGATAAAGCTAACTGAAGAAAGTACCCAGGCTGAGCGATTGATTCGCAGTCTATGGGAATCCCAGAATGTAAGAGAGAGCTTTCAGTATAGCTGGGTGTCGGGTTCTCGCGTAGAGCATCCTGTTGGGCTGCCTGATGATGAGCTGCCGGTTAAACGTTTGTCAGTGTTTCCGGCCAGCCCGGTAGTTCCGGCAACGGCGGACCAGGTCAAATTTTCTGTAACGTAGACAGTGCCACTGGGGTATCAATCTCATGTTTTCAATCGCCTGCAACAGAAGACAATGGTACGCGTTACATTGCGGCAACTGGGTTACTGGTGGTACCAGGAACGTAACTGTGTCAATGCTTTTCGTCGCGGAGTCTTTTGGTCGTACCCCCATAAAGTGGAAAATGCCAACGATGCGACGACATTCGCGCAAAACCATGCCACCGAGGGGGAGGAAGCGCCGATTACCGCCGCCTTCTCGCTTCGCCACTTGGCTTAGCCGCCGATCACGATTATGTTTACTATATCGGCTGGATCATGAGAAACAATTTTCCATATACCTACGCGAGAGAACCGAGGAGTCCTCGTGCCGGAGCTATTTCAGTTCGATTCAACAAGTTGCTGGCCCTGACCTTTTTTGAATTTTTATTCCAATTGACAAGTGATGACAAGCAAGCTCGACGTTTCGAAGGTGTTCGCGGGACACTCTTCACAGGGCATCCTGACTATACCTTGCAAAGGTTACTTTGTCTGGTACCACTGTACTCGAGTTTGTTTGTCATTTATTTGAATAATGAATGGATTCCATTTAAAAGATTAAGTCTTCGTTTTATCTTTTTCTTTTCTTTTCTTTACCTTTTTTTTAATAAGAAAATGATAACATAATTATAGATTGATATTTCGTTAAAGTTTTACTCGCGTTATATCAATTTAATTAATGATTTTCGTGCTTTCGCTGTTTGGTATTCATTTAATATGTTATATAAATCGTTTGCTGTAAATTACGGTAATTTTTCCAAAGAAAATTTTCACAATGAAGTAAAAAATAAAGTACATAAATTTTTCACTGAACTTTGTCACACGAGTAAATAAGATATTAAAAATGGACTCGCTAAGAGCGTCGTTTTTTATCTTACAGAAAAGGACACTTAAATTATATACTTAAAGGATTACAAAAGTTTACCATTACTTTCAACGTTTTTGATTTCAGCACGTTCATTTGCATAATGTTAAAAGTTTCTTTACTAATTATAATAAATTTATATTTATTGTGCAAATAAGTTTCTAAAATTATGAAGTGAATGTAATCATATAATTCAGTTGTAATAAACTCTTGGATTTCTTTTAACTACTTAAAATTAAATAATGTATGTAATCTAGCAATACTTGGAAAATATAATTTAAATGCAAACAACTTTTTCGCATAAAACTTCGAAAATGTGTTTAACTTTGCCAATAAATTAACTTGTGTTTTATTGTAAAATGTTTCTTTTATATAAAGAATATTACACATTATTAAATTTATAATTATTAAATGTTGTTTTATGCTGAGGCATAAAGTTTAGTTTAGAATTGTACTTGCAAGATGTTTATTGTTAAAAACTTAAATTCAACTTACTCAAATTTGAAATACCCTGGTATCCTAAATTTTAATATTATTTACTCTGCGTGTAGGAAATGTCATGTAAAAAATTTTAATCGTTCGCCAACGAGTGTTTTGCCGAGATAGCAATGAAAATAATAAATAAATAAGTAAAGAAAGAAAGAAAGAAACCCTGTATCATACAAAGGGTCATTACGTGACATTATTCGATTGTTGGTCTGCGTTACTCCGACGTCGATCTCGCTTCAACAGCGTCGCGTTTTTTCTTTTACTCCGACTCATAGCCGGTCGATATTCGCACGGGAAAAAGGTAAATTTAGGATACACGTCGTAAAAAATCAATATCGATGGTTACGATTTGATTGCTAAAAATAGTTCTCGCCGACTCGCACTTTCTTAAAATTAATTCACTCCATTTAATTCAGTTTCCCTGAATTTCGAAAATGATATGCAAAGAAAAGTCTGGAAACGTATGAAAGATTTTAATTATACCAGCCGTTTGATAATCAATTATTTGCGACTTATTATGCAGAGAAAAAAAGAATACTAAAAATTAAAAACCAGGGCATTTCAAATGTTAGTAAAATGAATTCTAATTTTTGGAAAACTTTTTATATTATGTTTTATCCATTAGGTATCGCTAATCTATGTCGTTCATAAACCAGCTGTAAAACAGTTTATTAACATTTCATAAACAGAACATCAAACTGTACAAAGCTACATAAAATTATAATTGTTAATAAACTGATTTAATAAATGTTAATAATTTAGTTTACCATATAATAATATTCTGCAAGAGTATAATGTCAAACTAGTAAACTTGTTATCAAAAATTAATATTTTTTTCTCTCAGTGAACGAATGTTGAAATGTTTTGTTAAATATTTTATTGTACTGAAGGAAGGGTCAGATAATAGAAATGTGCATCTTTTTTGATGCATAAAGTGTGACAAGTTGGAAGATTTGCGACGTACGAAGAAGACGAATAAAACATGATAGAAGTCAAAGCCCCGATATGTTCATGATGAGCTATCTCCCACGCGAACTTTGACACATAACTCTCGTCTCCGTTACGATATAAGTGTATATAATACACGTGCCAATGAAAACGACGAAAGTCTCATTCTACACAATACAATGTTACTGATAAGCAACATTTCAATGCGAAACGTGTTTTGTTTCAAATAATGAACTTCGTTAAAAAGGACATTTGTTATATATATATATTTTTTTTTTGAATGATAATGTGATGAAATTTAATTAAATCGCGTTTAAAATTTTGAAATTATTCACACTACGTTCATTTTAATGCGCGTTCAAAGTGTTTTGATTTCACAAAGACTGTCCATTAATAACGAGGTATCAAACGTACATTATGTAGTTCAACTCTAGGAAGTACCGAGGGGGAAATCCGTTCTCACAGTTATTTATCGGATTGGTCATTTTAATTGTTTTGCTTTATTTTCACTTGTTGAACATTCTGTTCATTGCTTTAATTGTTTCAGTCGACAATTTTTATTATTTACCCTCACAGCAATGTACACCATTTTCCACTAATCAATTTCATTTCACATACAATTTGAAAATGTTGATTGAACTGCAAAATGCTTATAGATTTTTAACCAAATTAGATTACCAAGTGTCTAGTAATATCTGTGTGAAATTAAATACAATATATATAATAAGAAAACAAAGTAAAAATAAAATAATATTAAAATCATAATAACATATTCTTTGGTTGTACTCGTCAGTAAGACTAGTGTAACCATTACTTGTACGTTGTATAAAATCTTGAAAAATGATTTGTGCGAAGATGTTTCAAAATCATTTCAGTGGTGAGGGAGTCATACAATAATAGGAATGCACCCTCTATCATCAACTTTCACAATCCTCTTTCAAAATATAAATTGTTCAATAACGCTTCAAAAGCTTTGGGTATTTGTATTACACCTTCGCGTCGTTCAGGGACATCGATTGTTCAGATTATCCTTAAGCTCGAATTTGCACCGATATGATACCAACAGTCGACCATTATCAGATTGTTTAATATTCGTCTATAAACTTACGTTATACGCGCGAGCAAATAGCGCTTGAGCCTTATTGTTAGCGGGAATAACATTAGTATGTAAAACGAATGACCCAGTTTGTCCAAGTTATACTGGACGATCGTTTCACCGGTCATGTATCAAATACCTCCGCACCTATTCGACAAACAAATTTCACTCGGGCAAGATTTTTGCCTTAGACCCATTAGTCGATGCGTCCAAACATATGTGTTGTAAGGGGATGAAGCAATTTTCAACGTACCATAAAAACTTATTTACTTGTATGCAACATTTTTTTTCACGGTATTACCTGACTTTACTGTATATAGAAGAAATTGAAATATTGCAAGTAAATTTCTTTAACGAATATATATACACTGAGAAAAAAGCTATCTGGTTACTTTTCGTGATAACTAGAATTTTGGTTGAATTAACGATATGATTTTTATTAAAATTATAAGTTATTTACATATAGTTATTCAACTATAAGTTAGGTAACTGAAACTAAAATTTTATAGTAATCACGAAATTTAACTATGCATATGGTTAATATTGCTATACTTTTTTCTGAGTGTAAGCAAACAATAGTAAACAATTTTAATACTCCTCAGACATTATTCTTAAGATGTTCAAACCGTAAAGAAAATCTATTTAATATAAGTTGGACGAGTAATATCTGTATTTCTTGTGATGGAAGAAATTTATCATCTGTAAATGCACTTAGTAAAGTGAATATTATTCACATTACTCTCAGTCGAATAATTGCGAAGAATTAATTAAGAGTATGAAATGTTGGTTTAGTTGGGGTAAAGGTTTCTGAAAGAAAACAGGTTTCTAAAAGACTCTCTTGATCAGTTCACTTGATCAGATCACACTTCAAAGGGTAAAAATTGAAAAGTAAAGTGGGAAGACTTACTGCTTCCGGATCCCCCGCGGGATATGCCCCTGTATAGTCGAGGATCGAAAGCAAAATAACTGTCAGATACAATATCCACCTCAAGCCTCGTAGCTTCATTGATGGGAATACGGAGTTACGAACAAGTATCAATCACACAACAATCAAAAGTATGGTGGTCGGTTGAAAATTCCTCGATATGCTCTTCAACGTCCAATATAAGACTGAGTTTGAGTAGTCCCGGCATGATCTAATATAGAATGTGTCGAGCACACTCCCACCCCCGTGTTTTCCATAGTACGTAGGATGTTTTCCTTTATTTAATGTTTACTACACGGCGTCTTGCCACCCTTGTACGTCAAACGAGTTGAACACATTATTGATGACTCTGACGGCAGTTTTAATTAATTCCGCGGATATTAAGATGCCGCGAACTTAAGATTGTATATTGTTCAATTGGTTACAACAAATTTCGATCGTTTTTCCCAATAATTTGTATTAGTTGCGTTAGTCATTCATTGGAAAGAACAACTTGAACGTCTCATGTATTTCTTCTGCTTATTTTTGTCTTATAAAAGCAAACATTGTTGCTTTTGTAAATACAATCAATGTTTTTCCAATTTGGAGAAATGATTTGTACATTCATTTATTTACATTTTTTCAAGAATCATCATATTTTTCCTCTACAATTCTTACAAACTGTTATCGCCCCTATAAAACATTGTGTTTATTTTAGGTAAAATAAACGAAATAAGAATAAAATAATTCCTTCCTGAAAATTTTCTTTTAAGCATTATTAACAGTATTTTAATCTTATCTTTCGCATTAATTGTTCTTTCATGACTTTCACTATTGTTCCTTAAAATTCAAAACATTTTGCATATAATGTAAACATATAATGCATTAGAGTTTTTATTAATGTGATGTACAAATAAGATTGATAAACACAACATTTTTATGTATACATAGGTGCTTTTTAATATTGCTAAATTTTAATTGATAAAACTAAATATTTTATTAATTTAACTGAATTGGATAACATGAACTAAATGTTGTTGAATGCAAATGCGTTGTTCACTCTTCAGCACAATAGGTCATACACTGGAATATAAATAGCAACAATAATAATTGTGGTTTGCTCTTATGGAGGAAAATTATTTTTAAGGAAATCCATAAATAGTGAGAGAGTTAATTTAAAGTACGTTAACAATGTACGTCAGAACATATGCACTACAAATTTCCTCCAAATTAAGATATTTCTAAACATTATAAATGACTCTAAAATATCTATCGCTAAATTGTGCGTCACGCGTATCATATTTCAAACTTTTCACGTCACTTCATTCAGTAACTCGTGAATTTAGTCGAAAAACTGGTAGAGATGACACACAAAAAAAAGAGAGATTATTTTTAAACGTCAATTAATTGATACGTTTATCACAATGACTCTGCTCAAGCGAATCATTATTGCAGTTTTAATTAATTGAAATGTATCTCGATAAAGTTCGCATTAAGAAAATAATGTTTCAGTAATTGATACTTTACCAAAAACATTTGTATGCCTATTGATACTAGTTGCATCCTGATGTTGTGTCCATTCAAAACTTCTGTTTATTGTTTGTTCATGGTCAGATTACGCAATTATATACAGTATACCTGTTGAATGAAATCTAATGATTGCAAAGTTTAAATAACTTGGATTGTACTAAATCTAACGTTACCTTGAACCGACGATATTCATGTCAACTAAGTGTTCTTTTTATTGTTTTTTTTTCAGTTTTTGTCAGTTCCTGCTCATACACAAGTGCATATGTCATTGTTGTGCACTGAGTTCCTCTTAAAACTTAACTCTCAACCTACTATTGAAAATATAGACGTCAAGGAGGAAAGGTAAATATAATAATAACCAATTCACTTTTGATTTCTCGAAACTTGCGGACTATATTTTTCATTGTACTTTTATCTTTCATTTCAGTGACAACAAGCAAACTTTAGAAAGTGACTCCGATGATGAATGCCAGAGATCTGATGAGAATGCAACTGATAAAGTTAGTTCTAGGGTAAAACAGGAACGGGAAGAGTCAGTGAGTTCGAAACTTCATACTTATGATTGGACGTTTTTAACAGAGTTGATTCCCATTAGTGAGTCCATTGGATCATAGGTAAAGAAGGCATAATAATAATTGAAAACATCGAAAAATTGTTAAAATTTGTATATTCTTTCTTTTTCTTTTCTTTGTAAACAACAGATAATATTATATAAATAAATACTTGTACATATTTTATTTATATAAATAAAATATATTTTTTATATTTGTTTTTGATTTTTGACGTTTTTTTAATACTTCAACTTGGTGCGGGATATTGATCCAGTTTCTGTGATACTTCGACCAATTCTGTTACAGCTTCCAATACTCTATCTGCGTACTCTTTGTCTTTATTAATAAGCTCCAAAACTTGGACCCTTCTGTCTTTGTACATAAAATTCCAATAACTATTGGGATCCGAGAATAAATCAGCACATACTTTGCCGTCTATTAATACGGCCGGAAAGAACATGGCCGCTACAGATACCGCACATGGGGTATTTTCTTCAATACCCTGAAGAAGTTCTGCCCAAGTAGGTACTTTCATTTCCGGATTGTGGTGTCGTAATGTTTCTGTTAAAACACTGTAATAATGACTTATCATATCAGTTTGATAAATTTTTCTAAAAGCTCGATTGGTACATAAATGAAGAAATATAATCACATCCTGGGCGATCGCACAGTATCGCGACATTTGATAGTCAACAAGTATACACTTTGGAGGGGAATTATTATCAAACATAATATTATTGCTCCACAAATCAGAATGAGTGATGACATTTTGTTTATCTTTCGATTGTTTAACAGCTGCTGGCCAAGTTTCGCAACATTCTTTAATTTTACTACTATCCAGTCCAAAGTATTCAGCCAAGGAGATGAGCAAAGTAATACCTGTTCGGAACCACATCAGTCTAGGACCTTCGTAATGATAATAACTTTTAAGGTTGAAGGCAGCAGGAAAAAGTTCATTCAGTGGTTTACCCATTCGTTTCTCTGTTAAAATAGATGCTGCATGCATGCGTGCTATTGTGGATAACGCTGATATAGTTTCTTCTTTGGTTAAAAGCTTCTTACGAACAGAAAAGTTTTTAGATCTGAGATCTTCAAATACCATAACCTCATTGATGATCATATAACACTTAGGACACCATAGTTCTGCTTTATAATCTTGTTCTAAATGAGGCAGTACTTGGGTGTAAAAAGAAATTTCCTGTTCGAATACTCCAAGTTCCGTAAGAACATTAGAGAGTATAGCATTATTTTGAGGAATGCATTTCACGAAAAAACTCTTAGTTTCAATTTCACCCATATCTTTCTTGCGCACACTAATTTTCAAGCACTTATGTGATCCCAAGAATCCAAGTGCTTCATTGGAATAAGCTTCGATGTAGAAGTGAGTAACTTGAATTTCTTCAGACCATGCTTTCTTTGCTATACTTTGAATCTGACTCAATGAAAGTATTGGCGGCGTTTCCTCGATGATTTTTAAAGTTGATGACGACATAACGTTGGACAACTGTTCTGTTAATGTTTCTCCGTTCATATTCACAACTCGACTTTCAACGAAGGTTTGCCATTATTTCTTTTTATGTCTTTATATGTAAAAATGTAATCTTGTTGAGTGATTTATTAAAAGTAATATGGTTCAAAGTACTTGAGCGATATACGCCGTAAATTGAAAGCGACATGTGTAAACAAAACGCTCTGTTCTACAAAGATAATAACAACTTTTAGGAACAGAATAATCGGGTGTATGTTTTGAAATGTCAGGAGCACCTGAAAATTAAAAAGATATATTTTATTAATATATTCTATACTCTAGATAATTCATTATAATTATATTTTGGTGTCAATGACACCTGAATATATAGTTATTGAATACTTTATTATTGCAAACATAAATCATAGAATATATAAAGGCAGAAGTCTGTTAGTCTAGTCAGTAAAAAAAATTATGCAAAGTAAAGTAGTGAACTGTCACAATTCAGTTTTGTACAGTCAACGTAAATAATCCCTACTTAAAATTAAAAGAATTCAGATTACCGTGCAATATAGCTGAGCCACCATAATTTCCAGTACTGCTGTATTTGAGTAAAGGCACTTGTCCGTGTGTCACTGTCAAATGATACAAGGCCTTGTGCTGGTGTTTCCATGTGTGAATTCACGTGCAAGTGAGCCATGCATCTCTCGCACTAAAGTTCGATGTCTGATACTGTTAATTTAATAATAAAACCATATACTTACCACATATCGTTTCGCACTAACACTCCTATGCCACTCTTGAACTATAAGATTCGCAAACAAGCGCACTCTGGTCTATCCCTGACTCATTAATAAATAAAAAAGTTGCGTCAGTGCATGAAAGTCACTCTTACACATGAAAAGATCCTACCTTACGGCGGCAACCAATAAGCGCGAGAGAGATAGACTGCCTATCAAGTGGCTTTAAACATCAAGTTCTCTACATCTAAGGATAACCTTTCTATAGTACACACCAAAACAATATTCAAACTGCTGAATATTATAATGAATTAAATTTAATACTAATATTAATATAGTTTATTCAATTGAACTGATCACACAGCTGAGCAATCTAACTGGATTTTCGATGGAAGATGAAAATATTTGTTGAAAAATCCGTGAACTAGGGTAAATAATGTATGCAATGCAAATTTGATTACAAAACAAAGTTAATTGATTATGAAATGCAATGTATGCAACAATGTTTGATGAGTGTTTTCATTGTTTATTCATTTAATCAATTTTCTTTATTCTTGTACCTAATAAAATCTTATCTCATGCTAAAGGTGTTAAGCTTTTTCTGAAACTGTTTAAACTCGCTATTATTATATAGTGTTAAAAAATAGATTTAGATTAGATTATTCGAAGTGATATTATCTTAATAGTTATACATACAACTGTATCACTTTTATAAATATATCTATAGAATTAGAAAAATACTTTTATATCTATATTGCTAAACATGTTCCTTAAAAACATAGAAGCTCCCACAATTTTATCCACAATTTTCCTTCCTAAAAATTATATTACAATCTTTCAAAAAAAGGTAGACCATATTATTTATTATAAATTCACAACTCTTATGGTTACACCTTTTTAACTATACATAGAATAATCGTAATTATCCTCTTGATAACTTTAATATAAAAGGAGAATGAAAAAAATAAACATTAAATGTTTAAGAGACTCGTATTGACACTACAAGTAGAATTCAAAGGAATGAAAATTTTCTATTCTTTTCAATACGTTCTAATTGAAAATTTTTCGCAGGGTTACATAGTGCAAGAATTAGAAATAATTCAAACAACATTTTTTTTAAAAAATTACTTTATTTAATTATTTATTTTGCTTTAAAAATATCATTCATCTAAAAATGTATACATTTTATAATATAAACTTAATTATGTTCTTCTTCCTTAAACTTAATAAATTATCTAAACAGTCTTTGAAGAGTTACAATATCTGCTTTTCGGATGGGGCTAAAAAAATAAATTAATTCATCAATGGAAAATATGTGCAAACTAAATATTTTGTGAAATGAAATAGTCTGAATTAAAGCAAAAAATATTATAACAGGTTAAGGAATAAGTTTGTTATTTATAAATTGAATAAATTCATTATTATTATAAAAACCAAGTTTTATAACTAGAACTCGTACGTGACATAGTCATTCATCTTTTTTCTGTTTTTGTTTCACTGGCTGAATCTGTCTTCCGTCAATACTTACTTTCACTTGTACTGCAAATTTCAGCTATCCGATAACCATTTTGATCCATTTGTATATTATTTTTTCTTGATCTTCTTTCTCTTCTTTCATTTGGTCCACAAATACTAAGAATGACGGGCAAAAATATCAAACCGTGGTATAATCCAAATACCACAACTGTAGTAAACAGCTGAAACAGTTTTTACAATTTTAATCTATTCATATCTTTTATTTTTGTTTATCATCTTTTTTAGTACCATTGTTTAGTGTCATTACTATATAAATGTATAAATATATAAATGTAATCGAAACCGTTAATAATACCGTTATAAAATTAATTACCTTAAAGATCGTTGTAAAAAGATAGGAATTGCTGCCACCTAACATAACAAATGCGAGGAAAGTACTAAGTCCGCCGTTTAAAACGGCTGGACCTATAACATCCAACGTGGATATTAATCTTTCTGAAAAAATGATACCGATCATTCGAGAAATAAATTCAACCCATTAATTAAGATTTGTTATTGTCTCACCATTCTTTTTGCCCTTTGCCCTCATAAACTCTAGTCCGACGTGAGCCGCATAATCGACAACTAGGCCGGCACATAATAAGATCATAATACCAGAAGAAATTTCGATAGTTAATCCTACAAAGTACATTGTTCCTAAAAGATCGACAAGCGTAAAGATAACGCAACAGACGACCCAAAACGAGGCGCGTAAATTTCTAATTAACATTATCGTAATAATTCCAACAGCCAAAATTTCAAGACACAAATTCCGCATCAGTTCTTCCCCTGAGACCTGTAAAAAATGACCTTAGATAACTTGTATTTATTGATATGTCATCCATCCAATTTACAGCAAGTAATACCTTATTGGCTGTCCAAGTTACATAATCTTTTGAAAACAGAGCCACATGACTGCTTTCACTTTCAAATTTGATTATGCTTATAAGATCACGCACAGATTCCATTGCTTTTACTTGATTTGAGGTCGTATTGATGAGGATGTGTTGAATTTGAATTTGAGAAGCCTGAAATTACATATTTATAAACAACATTTATACACATGATTTTGTTCATGTTATTCTGCCAAGTCGATATAAACATTTACAGTTTGTAAATTAATAATTTAAATCTCAGCACGAGACAAATGAAATATTAATATAAGTACCTAAACAAAAAATTTAAAAAATAGTTTTCGTACCGTTATATTATAATTGCCTACAGGTAGACCGTTAAATTTAATGTCCTTAATATACGATTGACCTTTTTTAGTTAATAGTAAAAACTCTGTAAGATAAGTATAATATTCTGATCTATCCTCTGGTTCTGAAAATAAATAGACTCAATTAGTTTTCAATATTACTGCGAAAGAAGTCATAATCCCATAGAGAAGAAAGTTATTATTACCGTAATTGTGAATTTTCAGCCAGTTATCATAAGCTAAGAACCAAGGATCCAATGTTGCATTATTTACATACGGATTTTCGTTTAATAATTTCACTAGCTTCATCAAAGGCTCTCTGTCTTCATAATAGTCTACCCCTTTGAAGTAAATTCCTGCCCTTTTCCCATACTGGGGAAAGCATTCCTTTAGTTTGTTATTAAATTTCACGGGGTATGAGCTTTGATCTAAGTACCACAACGGATCAAAATCCTGCTGCAATTGGAGTATGCCCCAGATGTTAACTCCGACCAAGCAACAAGTAAAAATTATAACGATAATTTTTACAGAGGTGTTTGTCAGAAATGGACCGATGTATCCGGATAAAATTCTTCTTTGAAAGCTTTTTTGACTACAATCGTTAGGTCGCCAGTGTGGCTGTGGTCTACAACAAAATCCATCTTTGGATTGTTCCACTCTTCTTTCGTCTAAAGTTAAGCAGCTGACAAAGAATGTTATTTCAAATATGTAAAGGAAGAGTATGCCGGTGGTTGCAAAAACGCAGAAAGATTTGAGGAAGGGCATATCGGTGCTGATGCCTATAGCGAAGGCCATCATATTGGTGATTGAAGTGACGGTAATACTGGAACCAGAATGCTGCAGAGCTTTGGCTATTCTTTCCGCAGCGGGTAAAGACTTTTCACTTTCGCACAAGTTTTCGAGACTTTGCATTACAACAAAGGTGTCATCAACACCGATACCTAGAAGTAGGAATGGAAGGATCGGATGGACGGGACCATAGAAGTAACCTAAGTAATAGCACAGCCCGTACGAAGCGATGATGGCTTGGCCCACAACAGAAATGCCCATTAGCGACAAGTAAAGCCTTTGCTGGACCAAATTACACTTGCTGATCATCGTTATCACGTAAACAACTAGGAGCGATAAACCACAGAAGAGGATGATCATGTTACTATTGAGCGCTTGCTTCAGAAAATCGTCGTAACTGCGGGTGGCGATCACGTAAATTTGCATTCCTTCCGGAAAACTGCGGTTATAGTCGAGAACTCGGTTTATAAATTCTAGTTCCCAGTCTGCCGAATTGGGATGAGATTTCTTGAGCATCCAGTTTAAAATTGTAGCCTTAGCACGGATCACTTGACCTGATTTGTCGTATTGTAGTCCGGATAGTAGCGGTATTACATCGAGAAGAATGTTTTGCTTACTTAAAGAAAAATAGAATTGCACATTAGTTTATAGTTTTATTTTAAAAGAGATTAAATAGTATATAAAATAATACTTTAATTAATTACAAATTGAGGAACCTTACGTATCATTGATCGCAACAGTGACATCACGAAGTATTTTCTCTTTTGTAAAGTTATAATCATTTGTTATATCAGTGGTCTCCCAAAGTTTAAGAATTGACTGATAAATGCAGTCATGTCTCAAAAATGTTCCATTTAATTGATCAAACATTTCTTGCCACTCAGCATCAAGTTTCGTCTGCTCGGAACTGTTGTTGGCAGTGTCTTCATTGAACCATGTTAAATACCTGTAATTCGAACAAAAGTTAAGCATCATAAAAAATAAATAAATAAATAAAATTGAATTATTTTACATCACCTAGGGAAGAGTTTTGACGCGCAAAAAAGTTTAGACAATTAAATACAACATATTTAAAAGTGAAATGATTCATTGTACATTAATGCACTTGAACGTCTTTTTGCAATACATAATTTTATGTAAAATATGGATTAAATGAACCTTTTCCAATCATGGCAAGCGAATAAAAGTATCTTTTTTTATTATCGCAGCAAAAAATATCCTCTAAGACAAAAAGATTCAAATTCTCTTTTTGTCCTAGGAATAGTAAATACTACTTTTTAATGTACGCTTGAAATGCATGAAAAAGTTACAGTTTATCCACTCCTAGATAACAATAATTAACAGAAATGATATTGTGATCTTCTTACTTGTATATATATATATATATATATGTGTGTTTATAAAAATGACCTTTTTTATTCAGTTGGATTAATGTCTGTTTTCAATAAAGTAAGTGTTTAAATCATTATATCCCTATAAAAATAAATGCTAAGATAAACAATCATTTATTACAAAACATTTAAGTATTTCTTAATGCAATAAAAAATTAATAACTATAAAAATATAAAATAATTTTTTAAAGAATTGTTATTCTTGAAAAACTGATCGTTCATTCGTTTTTGTTCTTGTAACATAAAAATGACAGAACTAATCACTCAGCATTGACAATCAAATAATGTATAGTAAATGGAGTTATTTTTAATTGCAGATTAGTAACACAATTAGTGATCTTGTGTTTAAGGTCTCGTGTGTACCAAACAAATAAGATAATAGTTTTCTATTATAACTTTCTACTTATTACTTAACAATTGTAATTGATAGTTTAATTAAAAATTAATTACTATATTCTGAACAAAGATGAGAAAGGTTTCTATGTGTATTTAAAAATAAATAATGAAGGAAAAAAAAAACGGAATATAAAATTATAATATTACCCCGCACAAACATCCTGCCAGGTTGAATTATTTACGATGATGTTTTTAATATCCTCTTCAATCTCCCTGATCTGCATCAGGATACGAAAATGAGCATCAATAAGAAAAGTGAGCACGTACGACAACAATTATTACAACAAATTTTCTAAGAAGAAAGACCGTGCACATGTTTGCAGTTTGGAAAAAGCAGTCAGGAAGGCACTCGAGAAATCCCTACCGCTCGAAGGACTTGCGGGTCGAGGACGTTCGGCGCTGTGATGAGGACGGATTCGTATCGCAGATCGTCCTGGAAATTTTCCTGTACCCAGGCTGCATCCAGTCTCACGATCGATTCCTTGGGAATGAACAGCTCCACGTTGTCAAGCTCCTCTTTCCACAGTAGCAGACCTGGAGCGCAAGCACCGGTTACGCACAACGAAGCCATCAGCCATATCCAAGGATTTTTGCCGATGCTTAAACCTATTCTGAAAATAAAATGACATTCAGTATTGCCTTGACATAATCAAAATAAGGATTCGATGTAAATTACCACTATTTATACGATAAGATGTCTAAATAACTACAGTTAGAATGACGAAACAAGATCCGAATTGGAATTTGAAAACATTACAGACCCAGGAATGAATATCAAGGTATTAAGAAAAGTCTTATTGTAGAGGTGGAAAGGAAACATCTAAAACGGATGTCTTTTGGACCCAAAACGGGTCAAAAGTCGATAAAATAAATGTTATCGATAAATGGACGATAGACAGATTCATCGAGGCTCGAAAACGCGAAGAGCACGTAACAACTCTTCAGCAATTTTTATTAAGACTATAAAAAGTCTGAAAAACTGGGACATAATAGTAATAATTCCCGAGTTTGTTTCTCTGTAGTCTACAAGTAATTACATTATTTAATATGTCTAATTAAAGTTATTAATTTTAAAATTATATACTACCATTTCTAATTAACAATTTAAAGGTGTTAAATATGAAATTGCGTTGTATATATATAGTTTAACTATGTTTGTAAAAAAGTTTAAACAACTTAAATATTCTTGAATAACCTGATACTATAAATAATTTTCATTAAAGATTTAAGAATCTTGCAACTGTTGCAGAATAATAGTTATAAGTTACTTAAGATTTTATAGTTTAAAGTCGTTAAATAACTGGAAAATAGAAGGTACATAAATTCAAAGTTACAGAAAATAATATTTTTCATAAGAAAGTTGAGGTACTATATATGCTTTTCTACTTGACCTTGTTATAGATCAGTTAACTTTGAATTTATACAGTAAGCTAATAACACAATTATTAATGTGAATACCTGAAGTTAATTGATCCTCTTATGCATTTTATATGCTGAATAATTGATCGTTAACAATGTTATACAATGGAAGTAACAGTAAACTGTTTTCACTTGCGTTTTCAATTGCTTATCCTAAATACTGTATTTATTTATAAAAAACGTCATTTTACGCCCAAGGGAGTTAACAAATTTTGTTTATCGCTCATTTTAAAACTTCGCACGACTATTATACAAATAATATTTGCAATGTCAATTATGTAATTGAACGTTTTAACAAAAATTTGCAATGAAATTATAAAAACACAAACAAACAAAAACAAAATTAAAGACTTTTTCCTTTATAACTTAATATATGTATATATAAACTAAAAATTAGTGTATATTTTGTCAAGTCATAAAATTACCTAGCAATTACGTTACTGGTGTTTCTTGATATAAAATAATAAAAGAGCACAATGCGGTTGACGTAATAATGCGGCTAAACAGAACTTTGTTTAATAATGCTTCTCCCGTGCATATTTTTTCTAATTGCAATATCACATGTTTTAGGCAACAACTCCACGAATACAATTTCGCATAAACGTTTCATAAAGAAATTATTGTACTACACAAAACTTGACACAAAATATTAATAGCCTTTCATTTATATTTTCCTTGTATTATTTTTGATGGCGTTAAAATCTCAGTGTTAAATTATAAAAAAAAGTAGTAAATGTTCACAGTCAACCATTTATTAATACTTTCCCAATATTGGAATGCAATGAAACGTTTATATTGTTAGTCGACTTTTACTTGGTCTAAAAGTTAACCTTATATTTTTCAATTTTTTTTTATTTTAATCTGTCGTAAAACAAGTATTATAAAGGAAAAAGAAAAGGAAACCGGGGGAATTGAAAATAAAAAAAACAATCATAACATGGATTGTAGTGATTTAACGTTAAATTAGAATTCTCGTATAACAGAAATGAAATAGTAACCTAAATGTTAACGACTTGTATAAAATGTATCGTTACAAAAAAATCATCACATTATTAGTTTATATACATAATAATTCAATGGAAAGTCAAATATCAGGTGTGAATAATAGCTGAGCCCAACATAATCAATCTTTTGATTCGGTTCAGGATGAATGAAATAAATCCTCTAATTTTCGTCTTTGTCTTCTTTTTATATCTGCTATAAACTATTTATCCACTTTTTTCAACTATCATAAATAAAATTTATTTAAACACGTTTAAAAAAATTAATGTTTGATACAAATTATACCTAATTACTAACTTCAGATACACTGTATGGTCAGAATTTCCACAAGTATATGCATGGCCTCTGAGAAGCATGCGATTACTTGAACACAATATTTGAATTTCTGTCATAAACGCACGCTATATCTTCAATGGATGCAATTATATAAGTGTACTTGAGTTGTTAGTGAGAGCAAACCATTTTTTCAGCGTATTTTCAAGTTCAATAATTCTCTTAAACCTATATAACATTAGCATTTAAGTGAAAACAATCACCAAATACCGTCTTTATCTTATATAATTTATATTATTATCTTCTGTAATGATTTTTCTGAATTACAATAATCCTTGAAACACGAAACAAATATTTACAATTATCATATTCATTTACTATAACAATGTATATGTATATATATATTAAAATACTAATTAATGCTCAATGCAATGTTATTCTAATTAATTCAAACTATTGTTCGTACACATTCGAAATAAAGTGAATAATATTAAACGAAAACGAGATATCTTTAAAAACAGAATAATTTCCTTTATTGTTAATAAGAATCGTTTAAATTAAAAACAAACGCACTCTGTTTGCAATTAAAAAACCAAATTCAGCGTTAATTTATTTGTACGAATATGCGGTGACGCCATAAACATAAAACAATAACAAGGAAAGTTGCTTCAAAAAGTGTTATGAATATCAACATTATATGTTTGTCAACATTATAAGTATGTCATAAATATTTTATCCCAACACGAATTCCATTCAAATATCTGCCATCGGAATTAATTACTTTTTTTTTTAATTTAAACAAAATCATTTTGCCAATATTCTGAACAGAAGATCCCTTCAAATTCAAACGATTGTTTCAATTGCGTACAAAAAGATAATTTCGCAATATCTCCTTTAAAAATGTACCGTCAATTTTTGAGAACCGAGAACTGCGAAAGGAAATTTTGTCACGAATTATCCTAAAGCAGTGGATATAAGTCATAGTTGACACTTCCGTCAAATTAAAACGCTAATCAAGTCGGATCCGCCGTGACACCTACGAAAAGTGAAACTAATGACGATATTTAGCTCGAGCACCACCCTCGTACCGACCGTTATATGACCCGTATATAAATATAGAATGAAATTAAGCAAAAGCTACGAGAAAAAGTTGGGCAATGTCTGTCCGCGCTGTCGTTGGCAACGGCACGCAGTTTGCGCCCGAGTACTGCAAACTGACGTTGACAGCGGAACGAACCCCTTCGATGCGAAGCGGTTAGAATTAACGATACCGGGTGATGTCGCGGCCGCTCAATGCCGCACTTCACTCATCGCCCGACGCATGAATGAATCGCGTATGGCTATTGAGTAAAACTCACTGGTAAAACAGTTTTTCCGAATTAAGGTACGAGTCGAGCCACGACGCCTTGTCGCGTTTGCGTTCCATCGCTGAGGTCCGCCGAGCGTCGACTGGCCAGTAGACCGTGATCGCAGCCAACACCAGGCGAGGATCATCCGTAAAATTGGCCGGTCAAGTGTAATCCGCCGCAATTATCCGCGAGTTTTGCGCCACGACGTATCCGTGCGAAACGCCGAGCGCGTCATTTGTGCACGCAAAGGTGCATACGAATGCGCGGTAGCCTGCGCGATGGCCACCTGACACTGCGTTGGTAGCCCAGCGTACGTGTGTTAGCGACTCGGCGAAAATCGTAGCTATAGGGATTTATTGACGTCCGAACGAGCGCCTCGCCGAAGGGACAAAGTTGGCCGCGCCAAAGGAGCTCACTTGGCCAACGTTAATTTCGAGCTATAAATGCTTTATGGCGCGGTTTTATTCCGATGAAAAAGTTGACGGAAGCCAGTTCTTTGCCGTGGGTGTTTGTTACGCGCGGGAAAAAGTTCGAGCGAAAATTTGCGCGCCGAGATAATTTGTTAGGGTGAAAAGTACTGTGTCCGAGAAAGAATTTTCAAAATCCGAGAAAATGTCAAAAATGTTCTTTAAATTTGTTTAGTCATTAAACACTTATACTTGCATTTATTACAAGTAGACATTACAAATCAGGCAATATTTTATTTTTAATAAAGTTTTGATCTCGTTATTAATTACACATTCATAGTCATTGAGTGTGTGTTCAAATACGCCTGTTTTTTTTTTATTCTTGTAAGGATGCACGACCCTTTTCTTTAATCGATATGAATGCTTCAGACCGCGGTCGTATATGCAGGTCGGGACACTCAATTTCATATTATAAAGCTCTTAACGCCACGCTTTTTGATTTTCTATTGTACCATGAGGAGGCGCAACGATCTAGGAGATTGACTAATCACTGCACAAGTTCTTGGTTGTTCATTTTTTAACATTTCATATTGTGAATACCTAACAAGCGGCAGTAGCAGTATATATTTCATCAATTTTTATTTGTATTTATTTATTTCTTTATTTTTTGGATACTTGCATCACAATGTAGTGTTTAGTTATATTTGCAATTTGAGTGCAAATACCGCGAATATACGAATACTGCCATATTGAAATTTGGCAATCCCTCTAGATAACAATGCCAACTAGTGGCAATATGATGAGTGTCGTGCATTGTTTATACGACTATGAATTCAACGAAAGAAAATACTTCTTCTTATTTAAAAACTGTATAATATAATTATTAATTATTATGCCAAAAATGTTTATTAAATATTAAAGTACCATATATCAGTTATATCATTAGCAAGATTGTTGCGAGCAAAATTTTTCAAATCTCATCAACTGTGTTTAACCGCTTACAATTTATATAAATTGAAGGTTGACCTATATTTTATTTGTGAGATAAAACCTGCATTATTTTCAAACTTTTCTTTTTTACTTCCGTTATAATAATCGCATTAGTTATAATGAATAAATTTCTAGAAATGTGCAAATATATAGATAATACATATTAAATGAAGACAGATTGTAGTAATAATAATCACATAAATAATAGTAAGATTTTGATTTACAATTTAAGTATAATAGTTCTAAATGTAAGATTAGAAGAAAAGTTTAACAATAATATTTTATTAGCCTTTAATAATTATCAATCAGGATTAGAAAAACAGTTATGAAAACATGTATGTTGATTAAAATATAAAATATGGTTAAATAAATGTTTTTCTCTGTGTGTATATAATATTTATGTTTCAAGTTACTACATTATCTAGTACAGAATAATTATTTATAAATGTATTGTTATTTCAATGATATTTATTTTTCCAGTACTTAAATAAATGATTGACTAAAATTTATATATAATAAATTTAAACTTGTATGGTGACATCAATCATTGTCGACCAAACGAACGTCAAGATTTATCTGTTCATCTTCAGTGAAATAAATTATTACCTCAATTTTACATGAAAGTTGTGTAAAATTGATTGTGCTTAATAATATTAAATGAAATGTTGATGGGAATTACTATTCTAAAGATATTTCAAAGATATGTCAATTCTTTTCATTATCCAAAATAAATATTTATGATAATTAAGTATTCCACACAGTTTTTATAACATTTTTTAAGTTTCATTTGGAACAATTAAAGAAGTTGAATAATTTTTCAAATCATTTTTATCGAATTCTATTTCATAGACATATATGCCTGCATAAGTAATATTTGATTTTTCAAGTTTGTTGTGATTTGACATTGACGTGATAATTATATTTTTTATATTACACAGAAAAATAATAATATAAAAAGGTTTAAACACAAGAAATGAATTACGAAATTAGTCTTCATTCATTTAATTATATATACATCTTTCAAAAGTATAACGTGATGTATATGTTATATGTACATTTCATCTCTTCGGTTTTATTTCAGTTTATTATTCTTTTCCTTTTTTGCAGGTGATTGATATTGATTTTATTAATAGAGTTTTTGTACCTTAAATTTTTATTTCGTCGCTAGCATGAAATGCATTCCAAATCAAACAAAAGTTGAAATTTGAATTGATCGATTAATAATAGTAAGACAAACACAGGTTATTATTCAAATGATTTTGTAAATCAGATGCATTTTTATACTACAATTTGAGGGGCATAGTATTCCGAATAATTACTAAATTTTTAATAAAAATCTATGTTTGTATTACATATTTCAATTTCAAACGTAAACATTAATTACTTTTTCCTCTTTGTTCAAGTAATGTCAAATTTCTAATCATTCATCGTGTTGGCAATAAAAATATTTTCTAGAAACCCTTTAAAACAGTTGTTTCAAATTTATGAAATTATATGAAATAAAATACTTTATGACGCTAAAATGAAAAGATTCATTTCAAAACTTTGTCCAGTACTTGTAATTTCTGTTAATTTTTTTTATATACATACATCCCATTTTAGAAAAATTATCAGGAAAGTATTAATTTTTATTTATCTTCGTTAAATTAATACTAATTGTATAATAATTAACGAACACAAAACATTTTCATTTCCACTCAATTTCACATACCAAAGGACAATTTTTCCCCGTATGTGGCAGTTATAAAAATTAAACACTTCTGAAAACATATAATCATTTTGTGCTCAAAAAACTTACCAATCACGCAGTGACTTTATACTTCCGTTAAACAATTACTGATCATCTTCAATATTTTTAGATAATATCTTTGCATGAAAGTTGCTCCTTCGGTACACTCGTTTAGAACAAACTAATATTTAATGATTTTGCAATAAAATTTCTTTCATATTAATTCCGTTTGAGTGGTGAAAATATCTTTCTAATAACATTTAAACCTGCAAAATTAAATTACACATCGTAATATTAATAAATATGAGACATTATAAAACATTTATTTAATTAGTTCATAATATTTGTTTAACTGGACGTAATAAATTGCATTCGCTCGTGTCATCATTACAAACAATGTTAAATCGTTTTTATACAGCGGTGAATTTTACTAGGTAAACTATTGTCTGGGAGCAATTGAAATAAACAATACATTGAGCGGTAAGTAGTTCTGATTCTGTCGTGCGACGATGAATTAAAGGACCTAAAATTCATGGCACGCAATTACTAGAGGTAAAAGCGTGTAGTAGGAAATACCACGATTCGCGCCCATTTGCAAGCAAGGTATGGTCAAGGTAGGGAGATTAAGAAGCGAATACCTTTCTCGTTGGAGACTACACGCCAGTATTTCTAGTTCCTCCTGACTCAATGGATGCGTTTCTTCCGTTTGCGATCGCTGATCGAAGTGTCTTGCGCTGTATCGCGAACGTGTATGCGAGCCCGCGATTCTAATAATATTTAATCGTATCCGATTGAACATTGTAAGTGAAGCTACTAATTTTTGCTTAAATATACATTGCTTTGTTTTTACTTGTTTCGATATACATAACAATTTCATAAGCTATTTTTTGTTTTGTTTTAAGAGTCATTCTCGATTTTTTCAATATAAACAATACATGGAAATGAGGCCATCTAATGGGAGTTAAATTTACATATAATTAACATAAATCTAACTATAAACGAAAGTAATATTTTCTATTGTATTGTATGATTTTCAAAATATACTTTTTTGTAATACGTTCACCAAAAGTGACCCTTTTTTTAGCATCGAAAGTAGCCAATTTTGTACCAAGGAAATAATAATTATTATTTGCCTCTAAACTAACGATGCTAAAAAAGGTCAATGGCGGAGATCTTTCGGTGCACTTGTTACAACAAATATCGTATGTAGCACGGACATGAGAGATTAATTTTACAAGTAAATTTAATGCATCGACATGATTTGCACATAACACATAAAATACAAAATTAAATTCCATACATTATTGAACACAAACTTTTTGTGCCGAATAAAAGATATTTAATTTTATGTAAAAGGTTTTCGTGAATACCCAGTGAAAAGCTAGATTTACATAGATTTTATGTAAATCATTTACATAATCATTGGGTATCAGGGGTTCTTAAAAGCAAATACAACAGTTTTATATATTACGTTTGTATGTAAAACAGAATTCTTACCTTTTAAAAGACAGTAATTTCCATTGGAAAATTGACGCGCATCTGAAACAAAATTAAAGTTAGTAATATATCTCTTTTTAGTGTACGTTTTATAATTAAAAATCTTATATCAAGTGTTCATATATTGCTTAATATAACTTATGCACTAAAGGTAATTAATAACGATTTTTTGAATAATATAAATCATATTACAGTTATACATCTAATTAAAATTATATCGACTCGTAATGATTTATACATCAATTACACTAGGAAGAAGATACTTTTAATATTAAGAAATGAAATTAATTGGTCTTTCTTAAGTCTATTTAATAAATGTAATTAAGTATAATTAATTACTAAAATATAAATTGTAATATTTATCAGTTTACTTTGACAGTTATAGTTTATAAATAAATATATAAATTACATCATAATAATTATTGTATATTGTTATAATATATTTTTTAATATTTATTATATATGCATAACTGTTATGTATCCTTTTATTCAGTGCATAATATGATAATTTAATCATTCATCAATAAGTATCAATGATACTCTACTTCATACATTTTAATTTTACACATGCAAAAGTATTATTTATAAAATCTTACCACGTGCCATTAAACAAAGTGAGATTCAAGATTTATGACATTACAAAAAAATGCAACGACAAGAAAAACATTTGAACTCACCGGTCAGTAATTAACGCGTGATTTCTCTCATTATAATAATTTACCTTTTTCTTACACGTTACTTTTGCTCCCCGAAATTGTACCAATCGTATGTGAATCGGTAATTTGCTTCTTGTTCACAACTTTTTCTTCATTTAGCAGTCATTAAAATGATCTTTTTTTATCTGCAAATACAAATACGACTATTTAATTATGCGATCTGAATTAATCAGTAATATGTCAATGCTTTAAAATAAAAAATTATCTTTCATATTCAATTTACACAAGTACTTAATTGAATATAATTAATTTTACTTCAACTTTATAAAATCAATGCTCAGAATTTGCAGTCATCAACAGTGAACTCCAATTCCTAATATTTGAAAAAATAAGTCACAAAACAAAGGAAATGTGGACACAATATTTCGGTCGAATGCTGAATTTTAATGAAAATTAACGGTTTTTAGAAAGGTATTGGTCAACTCGTGTGGACAGGTTGTAATGCGTTTTCTTTCAAGTTGTCCAGCTTATTTTTATCGTTATTATTCAAACGTAAATTGCTTCGGATGACGCGCGTTTTAGAAATTTAAAGCTTTTTAATGCTCGAGGATCACATTAACATCCACATGTTTATAATCCTATCACCTGCTATTTCGACTGCCAAAACTGCACAACAACATTTTCACACCAATACTTTTTCACGTACATCCTTTTCTCTTTTTAATCAACTTTTCAAGTTTACTGAAACATTTAAATACAGAGTATACTAATAGGGGGAATCATTTGTGCAAGGATGACTATAATAAAAGGAAAAAATAATAGCGTGAGCCATTGCGAACATTGATTTAGAACTGTGCATTACATAGATCTACTTAATGTAGGTGCTGTGTATACAAACATTTGATGGGTCGCTCGTTAAACGTTTGTGCAATAACTTTTTGTTAACCACGTTCTACGGTCTGGCAATAGACCGTAGAAAGAGGTGTGCTATTAAAGCAGGCCATGAATCTATTCTCTGTCTTTAAGTGCGAAATAAATAAAATCCCATAAAAGTGCACGGCAGTCGAAGTATCATATTAAAAGTCAATTGCATTATGAAATGTCAAATGATATCGATCTATTTCATCCGTCAGATTAGGTTACATCGATCACACACGCGTTGATGTAATGCATCGAATCTGTACACTTTCCCTCTTTCTTATAAGCAGTTTCTCCCAGCAATAACACACTTTTCAAATTGTGTTACAGAATAATGGGCTTCGCAATCGCGACCTTGACATTGCTCCTCATTTTCTCAGCCGTGCCATCCAACGCTCAACTGAATTACGAGGGAAATCCTCTGACCGAGAATACAGAGTACACAGCCGAGGAAACTCAATCTGTGGAGCGAAGCTCGCGAGCTAACCAGCTGCAAAACGCTGATACCGTTCTCGTCAACAATGTTCCGCAAAAGTTGTATCCGGTATACGCAAAGGATGCGCAAATTGCTTCCGAAGGGCCGGTTGCTGTCAGTAACACTAACGTCACCATTCAGAAGTCCATAGAAATTGATCCCAAGCAGCTTCAAATGAGGACCTACGAGCCTAGAAATTTGCCGGACGATGCTTTGCCTTTTAACGTGGACGCAAATAAAAATGACTTATTTATTTCAACAAGTCATCAGCAACAACCGGTATACTTCGCGGACTATGCTCTCAGCAGCTTTCTGCATTCAAAAACGCCGGAAGAATCTAAAGTGGCCTTAGATTATTATCTGAAGAGTCGGGAGAGCCAAGGTACTTCTTTGAATGAGGTCAGTCATCCGCAGAACCATCAAACTGTCAACAGTGATGTTTTTCAACAAGCTCTGCCGTACGTGTCCCAAAATATTGATTTCCAGCAGAATCAAAATAACCTTCAGTATCAACAGACTCAAAATTTCCAACCAAATCCTAGCGTTAATTTCCAGCCTACTTCGACTCCAAGCTTTATGTCCCATCCCGCTCCAATTTATCATTCGAACCCAGCACCAAGTTATCCGTCGAATCCAGCAGCAAGCTATCCATCAAACCCAGCGCCGAATTATCAACCGGAACCACCTGTTCAAAATTTTCAATATCAACCCAATCCTAATGTACAACCACAGTCCGTACAAATTTCTTCGCAATCTCAGTCCAGTTATCCAGTACAACCATCTCCCAGCATTTCTCCTGATCCCGTGGTAAATTCAGTATCTAGTCCGCACCATATGCAAACTTATACTGTACAGAATCCCCAAGAATCAATGCCGGCAATGCACCAACCTAAATTCCCTTTCAAATATTCACCACCAAGGTATTCCAGATTCCAGGGAAGACCAATACCTAGGATACGAAACAAAATTCCACAACAAAGAATTGGTCCTTCTCTCATGTACAAAAGTCCTTCGCCTATCCTCCCGCAAAGTTATCCCCCTCATCCTGGAATGGGAAAATATAAAAATCCAGTGGAAATAATCTACACGAAACCACCAGGATACAGAGCACCGATTCGACATGCTCCTCCAGGACCCTATGAAGAAGCCAGTGCTTGGTATCCAGAGATGAGTCGTCCTCCAACGTCTTCCCAAAAGGACATTTTTTGGTCTCAATTGTACACCCAATCTTACGACCCCCACTATTACAATTATATTGCTAAGACTGGCAAAATAAAGCCTCACCTTTATGGGAAATTTCACGAACACGGAGTAGAGGATGAGGGCATTTTGAGCGAAATGATAAAAGGATTTAAGAAGCACGGTTTAAAGAATATTATGAACCCTGGATTTCTTCTAGGAATGACCATTCCTGCCTTAACTTTAATGTTAACGGCTTTAGTTCAGAAACGGTCTTTAGCCAGAGCCGACTTCGGACCACCAACAGTTGATCAGGAGAAACTTGAGGAATATATGATGAAGTTTCAGAATGCTCTACATATGTTCGACGAAAATAAGAGGGCCAGTACTACCAGACGACGGCGGTGAGAGTATTGAGTTGTTTTCCTTTTTTTTTTTTTTTTTTTTCCTCTTTGGAACGCTTTCGCCGGTATGTGAAAGGAAAAAAAATGTTCTGTGCCGAAGTCAGATGCGCTGTGGAATATCCTCGTATGGAGGACATTATGAAAGAAAAATTGAAGTCTCGATGGAAGAATAGACGATATAATTTACCCCATCAAAAAGTGACTTCGTCGACCCTTCATTCAAATTCGGGTTATGTTAATTGCTTAGAAATTGTGGTGATGTTTTAGAATTTATGTGCGTCTTATAATTTTGGCTGGAGAAGAAGTAGCTGCAGAGGTATTTTCATTGTTTTACTAATCTTAATTGTAAATCTGTATTGGCAACCGTGTCATAATGTTGTTATTGTTTGGTTAGCAACAATGTGATAACAGTGCAATACCTACATAAAAAACATTTAACATGAAATTAATAAAAATGTTTATATTTCAAAAATTTAAAAGAATATAAAAAATTATTTGATATACAATGATTGACTGCCATAAATGTTAAGTGTTATTAAATATTTTTGAGTTAAAAATGTCAGATTTCTTTAATAAATTAAATTTTGTTACACTTTACTACTTATTGTTGGCTATAAAACTTACAATAGCGAGTGATTATTGTTAAATTTAAGCATAAATTTATACTAAATTATAATACTAAATAAAACTGATTAATGTTACAATAATAAAGAATTATATTTAACAATCAATTGATATTTTTAAATTTATAAAATAATTTTACTAAAACTTAGAATTTATTAGTGTAAAAAAACTAAATTACAAATATTTTTGTCAAAAGGACATTTTTATACATTTGTTAATTTAAATATATTCTAGCTCAAAATTAGTATCAATTTATATGAGACATTGTTTCATAGTTACATATTTAACAGCATTGGACTATTAATTTATTGAAAAATTATTCTTCGTTGTTATATTTAACACACGAAAGTATTTCGAATATGATCATCAAGGTTGAACAATATTTTACAACTATTCTCATAAGAAATGTTTCTGTTTACTTAAGAATTCATTTTATGTTGATCTTGGCATTTCTCAAAAAGAAAGAGTTGTTTTATTGTAATTTCTATCTCCAACCAATAAAAGTAAATAAAAAACTTGAAATATAAACTCATCGCTATATGTCAAAAAAGTACAAATTTGGAAAGACAAATATATTATTCATAGACTACTTTTATGCTATGATATCACGAACAGTTATAATTGTAATTATCTCACAAGTATCATCAATCAATGTAAATATTTACACTATATCATACCATAAAATCATTACAAAAATAATTAATCGAATTTTTGATATAATCAGATTGTTCAAATAATTATCATGAATTGTAAATTTGACAAATAACAGATAGAAGACATCCAATTAGAAGTCACATGTTATTTAAGAAGAGCACTTTTAAAAAATGTGTATTTTCAATGTTTTGTAATTTAATTATTTTTAAATTATACAAATCACAAAATAGGATACTTATTTATTAATGTATGTTTCTCAATGTCTCCTTGGTGTTCATATTTTAAACAAAACTGACCTCTATAATTTTTTTGCTTGGTAAATGATACTCTGTTTGTTTGTTTTTTTTCTTTACCCGCACTATTAATTAAACTGTTTAAGGGAAATTTAATAGTAGGTACTCGAAGAGAAAAAATACCAATTGTTAATAACAAGTTTACTAGTTTGTCATTATTCTTGCAAAATATTATTATCCCGTAAACTAAGTCATTAAAATTCATGAATAAGTTTAATAAAAAGTTTTATTCTACGTAGTTTTAAATTAACAAAATAATTTTGTTGCGTAAATAATGACAAAATATTTAACAAAATTGTTCTCTGCGTGCATCATTGTTCACTAATAGAAAGAAACATCAATTTTCATTAAAAAGTTTATAATTTGGCATTATACTTACAGAATATCAATATGCGGAAAACTAGATGATTGAAATTTGTTAAATTAATTGATTAAAATTGTAATTCTATCTAGTTTCGTTCAACTTAATAATCTGTTTATTGGTTTATAAACAACTTGTTGTTGTTGTTTGACCCCAGGGAAAAATAGTTTACGAAGGACATAAACAGTATATTAGAAATATTGAATAACGGCATCTAACGGACAAAACATAAAATAAAATAAAAAGTTTGCCAAAAATTAGAATTCAGGTTATGGTTAAATGAAAATAAATATTATTGGTTTAATGGCTTCTTTTCTCTCCGTGTAAAAAATTGTTCAAAATTTCGCAAATCTTTGGGGATTGCGAAAAGATTATGAGTAAAACAATTAAATGTGTAAAATACCGCGTAATTTGAGTAATAGAGTACCAGAAGTGTAATTAGTATTTTGCGAGTGCGAATGTCTGAATGTGTTTATAACATAATTTTACGTGTAAGAGAAGCTAAAGAGATGCCGTATTGCTTGTGTGTGCGAGTTATGTATAATTTTTCGTAATAAATAAAACCGTATGTCGATAAAATGTGCGATTCAATTTTTATTGCAGACAACCAATGACTTGGTTCCCATTTCAGTGCTTTATTTCATCGAAGGAAAATCGTTGTTTTAGATGAGCCTTATGATTCGTTCGGCAAGGTGATAGTGAAATTGTTTTGGAAACGAGAGTTCGAATTTAACGCGGAAGTAAACGGTCAGTCACCCTTGACCTTATTTACGCCGACGTGAAGAAACGTTTCATTATTTGGGTTCAACTTCGGCCGATAGATGTGTACACGAAAATGGTATTTCAAATCAAACAAACGAGTTAAAACATTGAAAGAAATAGGCGTTACGTTGACGAAATTTAGAAAAAAATGTGAATTCCTCAGTTTTTTTCTCTTCCATTAACTTTCAGTCTTTTAATTTAGAATAACAATTAGTGAAATTTTGTTGTTATATAATATTTTTTGTTATATATTTTTTATCTTATAGAAATATCTTACGTGACAGGTTTTAAAGACTTCAAACTAATACATATTAGGAAAATTGAATTTGTGCAGACGATTACGTAATTTACTGAGAATGTTTTTTTGTTTTAGAAAACCCAAAAATTACAGTGTTTTGCGAAGGTTTTATCGCCATGTGACATAAATAATATCGTTTCAATAAAAGGCAAAAAAAAAGTAGATGATTTCAATATGAAATAAATATTAGTCACTAAAATACAAGTATCCTTTTAAAGCCAAACATATAAATCTTCGGATTAATCGTTTAAAAAAGATTGGGGAATTTTTTGTCACAATAAAGGAATTATAAATTGCTCCATTAGGCTCGCCTTTTATCAAGAATATTAAATGCGTTGAATTCACACACTACGGATCTTCCTCAAAGATTCAGTTTTAAAATTGTTACGTCATTTCTACATCACATTATTCTTCTAAGTTACTAATGACGTCAGTTGTACTTAAATGTACAAACTGGATAGTTCACTTGATTCAATTCACCAAACAGTAAGATAAAAGTTGTAATTACTAAAAAGAGATAAAATAGATTCACTGATTATTTAATTAAGTTAACTTAGTTAACTTAGAAGAAGCAAAAGATCCATTTTGCTCAAAAGAATAACTATATCAAAAAGGAAATTTTCTACTAACTCAGTAAAGGCATGGAACTAATGTTTGAGTATGACAAATGCCAGTATTGGCATATTGGCATCACAGATTTAAAAAGAAAGGAATGTTTGATTTAGCAAAAATAATAATTTTATTGGTCTACCATCAAATTCAGAAAATACTTTCCAGCAATAATTTTTCAATATATTTCAATTCTTCTTCAACTTGCATTTCAGGGTTTTATTTCTATATAGCATCACTTAAAAATTGTTTATCGTATCATAAAATGTAGTCATAGATGATTCTTACGTGAACGATTACCTTGAATGTGGACGAATAAAGTATATAATAACTCCTTTGAATAAGCTAATCAGCACACGGTTGGTTATCGTGCTATGCAATGAGCCAAAAGAATCATTGAAACCAGTCCTGATGATCTGGTTACTTCTGTAATGCGTTAACGTGCTACTATGAATGCGGTCATCGTACAAAATCTGGGACAAAATTGTCATAAAAAAAGCAAAGATTCGCAAACATTTATAGGGCATGTATAACTGGAATTCATAACACACACCACTACTTTCAGAGTCAAAGTTCACTTTGGGATACAAAAACAATTGAAACTTTTTTGCATTCTTTTAACGACAACTGTGTTCAAATGTAAGAAAAAAAAGCTCCTGAATTGGAGTTCATAAATATTTCAATGATTTACGTTGTTTTTGGTCTAACAAAAAACTAGTACGAAGAGTTTTGAAAAAGCCCCTTTAAATTGCGAGAAAAGATAAAAAAGGAAACTGACTTCCTTTGTTAAATTCAATGGTGGGTAATCGGTGATTAGAAACTTTAAAGGTCAGCATATTCGAAGTGCAGAGGAAGAGAGTCTGACAGTCTGCTGAGCGTCAGCTATTAAGTAGAAATCGTTTACTGAAATATTGCTGAAATAAAAACAAATATATCAAATTAAGTATAATTATCTTACAAATTGATAACGATTCAAACGTAAACGTCAAAAAAGCATCCTATTTTTCTAATCGCGGATACATTCTAGTTTGAATCATGGCGATCAATTTAGAGACATGATTCCTTATTAATGATATACTTTTCATTCATTCTTAGTAGCCGGTATTTACTTTATGATGCTTATGAAGGGCCGGAAAAAAAGCCTCGAACATATAATAAAGTTGATCCCCGAGAATTAATCATTACAAAGAGGTGCAACGAATAAAGGATAACGTACTTTGTTCATTTATATTTGTAACGGTACACTGAGAGAAAAAAATATCAATTCTTAATAAAAAGTCACTACTTTGATATTATACTCTTGCAGACTATCATGGTAAATTAAATTATTAACATTTGTTAATCGCTTTATTAAAAATTCTAATTATATATAATTTTGTGCAATTCGACATTCTGTTTATTATATTTTAGTATACTGTTTTATAACTGGTTTTATGAACGACCCTAGATAGCAACATCTAATGGAAAAAATATAAAATAAAAAGTTTATAAAAAATTAAAATTCAGCTTATTAAAATTTGAATTCCTCTGGTTTCTAGTTCTTAATATTCTTTTTTCTCTGTCTAAATATTAATTTAAAGACATAAATGATTGAGAGATTTACCAATTTCGGGGTTTGACTGAAAGTTGCTTCGAATTTTGATCATAAATGTAAATTTCATGTGATTATTATTTAATTTTCGATTTACAGTTAATGTTGCTCTTTAATTGGCGATTATCCACCGCGAATTTTACATATTAAACTTAATGTTCAGGTGTACTACAAACTGAATGACATACTTCTATTCTATTCATTAGCAGGTAACTCTTTGGTACTCGGAAGAATGTCGAGAGATTTGCATCGGGATTAATTCCTGAATGACACGATAGTTATTTTTAAATTAATCCAATTTATAGTATCACATACAAAACCTATTTCTGATAATGATCTTACATGTAATTAATTTTAATTTAAAAATTATACCTATATGTTTATTTATGTTTGTTTAAAGAAATTTGTGTTGTAGAGTTTAGCAATTTTTATATTATACATTTATTTATTGGAACTGATAAAAAGAAAATCGGAACAATCATTTTTTAAGTATATTTTTATATTGATCAGAGTCAGTATAAAATATATCAACTTTAAAACTTTTATAGATGCCATTTAAATCAACTGTAATAAATTATTATAATAATATAAGTATTCCAATGACCCAAGGTGTAACTATGTCTGATTGATGACGGCATATGACGGCATACATTCTGATAAATGTTAGGTTCAATTTGATAGAATTGTAGTATGAAGTATAATATATAAAATTATTGATTAAATAAATAAATGCCATCGTCAGAATACAGTTATAAATTCGATCAATCACACAATCATCTCTTTATATTCTTAAATAAATTAAATATTATATAATATCTCTGAGATATGTGTGCATTTATGCTACTACTTGTAATATGATGTAGTATTTTAAATAACGTGTAAAATTTTGAATAATCTAATGGATAAAACATAAAATGAAAAATTTGTCAGAAATAAGAATTCAGTTTACTCAAATTCGAAATCCCCTGATGTACGACTAATTTCTCTCGAATTGAATGAAGAATGACTTATTGAAAAAAGATTGAAATTAATTGCTATTAAATAATATGGCATAATAAAATATGATCGAAGCTCGCCAACCCGAGGTCACGAGATGTAACTGATGGATCACGTTCGTCAATAATTATTATACTCTTGGACAAGTCACTTGGCCGATTTCATCTTTGTTTCACATACAGCAGTCAGATTTAACGGTATATCTTGCAACTGCCAAGTTCACTTGAATGCACATTCTTAAAGAGTATGCGTTAAATTCTGACGAAGTAAACTGAAGATGACTTTTCAAGAAAATACGGCATTTAGTCCCAAATTATTCGAGCTAAAATAGCTCAGGTGCACTTTTTCCTCCATACTAATAAATTGGTATCAAAATTCAATTAACACGACAAATATTTCATATAATTTAATAATCAACATTCTTTTCATTGACAGTAATTTAGTCGCATTATGACTCGCATATCACAATGAACTAAGTCGTTCGGCGATGAAAATTCATCTAAAACTGCCTCGTGGTTTATTCACAAATGTTTCGGCTATTTTATGCATCGCGATTGGCTTATTCTATTACGACGCATGTTATACAGTGTGTTGTTTATTTCGCAATCTCTACTTAATAACGGTCCTGAGAATGAAGACCGAGGAAAGGACAAAACCCTTGGATTCTACAGTCAATTATTCATTACCTTCTATCAAGACTTTCCTTCAAGAAGTTTCTACACTGTATCATACAATTAACTTTTCGTCTATACTTTTTACAATTTATAAATGTTACAGAACATAGAAAAAGTAATTTTTAACATCATTCTTGTCGATTTTAGACTTTCCATTTCATTGAACTCAAATTGCAACCATTGATTTACTTTTATTTCTTTACTCGTTTATTTTGCCACATGGCGAAATAAATAAGAGCACGTTAAAAGTTCAATATAAAAAAAAATTTTATAACGTTAACAATATATTTCTGTTTAAATAATATTAAAAGATGTTTCAACTCTTAATCAGCAGTCAGAAAAAATAAAGATAGAAATCAACCAAACAGAAATATGATTGACGTTAATGAAGCACGCGATACAGGAACTGTAGTATATTTTTAATTTATTAACAAAAGTTTTGTGTACTGTTGAATTGTTTTTTTATCAATATTGTTTTACATATGGTGACTATAATTATTTTATATATAATAAAAAATGTAAATTTGTTACATAATTAATAATGATTTTTATCTCAGGACTGTACTTCTTACGTATGTTTTTTTTTGTTCATATAAATTCACTTATACCGAAAAATGTTGGCAATGCTTGACTTTTCTCTATTACATTCACTAAATCTGAAAATAATGACAAGATCACAATTTATCCAACGGTATAATAATTATGGAAAAAATTAGTAAAGTTTCATTTAAAACCTTTTGTCAAAAATTAATGCGCTTTTAACATTTTTGTTTTATAAAGCAATATTTGATCGCAAGACTAGAGATTTATAAATAACACGATCCTAGGAGATTTGCGGTCCCTTAAATATTATTTTCAGCATCAAATGGCAAGGAAGTGTATAATTTGTTTGCGAATCAATTACAATTTAATTTGACATTGCATTATTTAGTTGTAAACTTTGACAGATCTCAATATTCTTCTTGACTATAATGTTTCGTTGAGAAGAATTTAAGTTATTTATATATATTACTAAACTTTTTTTTTTAATAAGGCCGGGTAGAAAAATTTAAATAATTAATCTTTAATTAATAAATTAAAAAATTAAAAAAAGGTATGTAAATCATACGTTTAATATATAAAAACTTTTAAATTCGTATTTAGTTTCTTTAAAGTATCTGCTCAGCCTTGTGTGTGTGAATGAGTCTGTGCGTGCGCGCGCGCGTAATCTGTTTATTTTCTATTTAAACTAGAATAAAATTATTTTCTTGAAAGTATACATTATTTTGGTAAGGAGTTAATTAAACATTGTGATATAAAATTATAATCCCGATAAAAATCATTATTTTCCAATCATAATTTATCAATGAATCTTTTGACTAACGAATACAATTTAGTTAAACATTTCTATCACAATATTCATTACAATAAAATTGTAGCTATAATTATTTTCTAGTTACATTTGTACCGCAAAAGAATATAATGGAACACTATTTTAATGTAAATAAAATATTACTAACATTTTACTTTCATTTTTAATATTATGACTGGTTGTCCTGAAGATATATTTTTGCGACACAATTGCAAATATAATCTAGATGAACAAATTAAAAAATTCGCTTTGTATATATATTTAATATGAGTTATCCTGCTGATAAAGTAAGTTGATACTTTGCCATCAAGAAAGCTTCATATCACAATGTCATGCACAAAAAAAGCGTGCAATAACGTTTTTGTACAGATGAGCGATCCTTATTAAAATATTTACTTTATATACATACATATATGTTTGTCTAAAAATCGTAGTATTAATAATAATAATTTACTATTATCTTTTCAGTACCATGATTATTGTGCTTTCGATGAAAATAATTAAACAATTTATAGTGAGCAATTTTTGGTTTCGATTTTTTTCAACATTCTGATTCATTTGCATACAATTAGGGATTAAATTTTGAAGTGCATTTTTCATTCAAGTATAATACAATACCATACAATGCTATGTACAGGGTTGAAGTACATTCGAATGAGGTTTTTAAAAGAAGTATTGATTAAAATGTCATTTATTAATTATGTTAACAAATTTTGACATTAATTATAAATGTTCTTTGAATTATATACAATTTTAACTATTATAAATTAATTTCTTATTGTAATAAGATCAAAAGCAAAAGGCAACAGATAAAATTGTATATTTAATAGAATGTTCAAAAAATAAATTCGTACTGTAGAAATCTTAATGAAATTCTATTACGAAGTTCATTGACTTCCACAGTAGAAAGATGATGTCACGAAGACCATTTTCAATCCTAAATAGCATGTGCACAAGCACACTTGTCTTCCAAAGGTTAATTTACGTTCAAATACATAATTGATACAAAGACTAGATCGATTTATTATATATGCGATTTCAAATATGTACAACTTTATTTTTTATTGCTTCATGAAATAAATAAACTTAATATTTTTCATAATTTTGTTTAAAATTGACAATTAAAAAGAGAATAAAGAACTTCTCTTTTCAATTAGTACAAATATTTTATATTAAAATGTTGCAATTATTTTGATAATATTCCAGCAAAAATGTTGGAAATGATTTCCATTATTCTAAATTGCATTTTAACATTTTTTATCAATTCAATGGAACTTAATCATTTTTTAACTATACTATAGTTCTTTATCATAAATTATATAATTGCACTGACATATTTTATTATATATACTTCTGTACTGAAAGTATTATTTTGATTAAAATGAACATTGTTTTATATAAAATATTCTTTTCATTGAAAGATGATTTAACCAAATGTTAACATTTATATACTAATGAGTTAAGTCAGGTTTGAAAAAGTTTATTAACAATTATATATTAATAGGTTATAATGTTCAATTTTCAGGTCTAAATTTTTACAAAAATAAACATTTCCATAAAAGCGATGTATATAATAGTTTGGTAATTTTTTACAATATGCAAAAAAATTACCAATAATTTTATATTTGTACTATTTCATAACTGTAAATGATCTGTCAATATCCCTAATTGTATTTAATACGTTAGACATTTTTTTCTAGTCTAAAAGTTGTGGTTTTCAATAAAATTTCTAAATCTCATTGATCACCACGTCTCCTATTAATATTACAACTTACATAAACGTTTAAAATTATAATGTTTATAAGATATGCAGAAAAAATGCATTTCTCATATGTACATTTTATCAACAAAATAAAACTTTCAATTCGAGACTTTCCTTACTTCCGTTATTAAATACATGAAAAATTCCTTTTCTTGTAAAAAGAGGAATCTTCATTTATCAGATATTACATTTCTAGCGCTTGCCACAAAAAATACAATATACAATGTGGGAAAGAATGTGATTACCATTGTGTGAAATGGCAACTGTGATTGTAGTAATCACATTCAACATAATATTTTAATATCATTCTATTATTTATTATATTACTTATTAATTAATTATTCTGTAAGTTGTTTCATGTTACCAACAATTCATTCAAACTTTTCTTCCTTGAATGCGAGATCAATTGCACAGCCAACATCTTTAACAACAAAGGCTGGTTTGCATAGAGCTTCTTCAACAGGAAGGAAGTCCCTTTGACAATGTTCAGACAGAAATGGCGAATCTCGTTGATGCACGCCAGTTTCTACCAATATGCTGATGCAAGCTTTAGCTGTTGGTGGAATTACTTTTTCCTCCAGTATTCCTTCAAAGCACTTAAGTCTGTTGGTTTTATCTGAGGTATAACACGCTAAAGATTTATCATATAAGTTGGCGCCATATACATCTGTGTTTATGTTGTCTCTGAAAAAATAGACAAAAAGTTGTATGATGTTAATTCACGGTACATTACATTTCGTAATTTATTATCAAAAGTTAAATAAAAAATAATTTATTCTCATTAATTTAATTTACTGAGAAATTTATTCAAAATATATGATCCTTTATAATATATGTATAATATATTTACCCAACAGTATATATTGTGTCAATACTCTCGATACCAATAGAATTTGCATGTTCCATGATCTTATGATTGGCATGGTAATAAGTAATTTCACTTGGTTTGCCCACTAAAGCGGAATATATCATGTCTTTTCCCGTGACTTTTTTGTACAGCATCTCTAAACACAAGAGAAAGGCACCGTGCCCATATCTTGGAATTGGCGCTTCCGAGACCCAAAGAAGGTCCATATTGCACGCCAATACAGGAATGTGAGGATAAGGAACGGTTGTAGGATTGTAACTAGGCGTACCATTTGTAAGTAAGAGATCTACCATTAGTTGTAGGGGGGTTTCCCATTGAATTGGTTCACTGATTAAAATTATTCCCTCTATGGTTGGAAAATTCGGATCCACTGGTCCACACGTGGACACTCTTTTCTCCTTATTTACATAATCTAAACTAGGATAATTTTTTACAAGCTCATCAATTGTTACAGTTTTCTGGAAACCCAATTCCTTTGCTATTTCCTTGACGCGACCTTGACCAGAAATTAGCACTTGTTTATCATGAAATTTGCGGAAGAGTTTTAAAGGGGAGTGGGCAACGATAACTTGATCTTCGGATACTTCAAAACCTATCCATTTGGAGAGATCAGCTGCTTTTTCACTGCGCAATGCATTTCCACTGTTTGTTACGAAGACTGTTGGTATACGAAATTTACCATCTGGCCCTTTAAGTCTTTTAAAAGATTCTCGAACTGGAGGTAAAACATTCTTACCGCGAACTATTACACCATCTATGTCAAATAGGAGTCCAAAATTTGGTTTCACTTTTGTGCTGAGATACTGCAAAAGTAATACAAATTTTTGCGATATAATGAATGCTATATAACATTATTCACATCAGTTTTTTTCATACTTTATTTTAATGTGCAGTAACGTCAGGGTAGCATATCAAGAATTTTGTCCGATTCATAATATTTTGTAATAACACTTTATAATATTTATATTATGGCGGTTTTATATTTGATTTTTTGAAGAGTGTCAAAGTGACACATACAGTACTGTTCATGTATTTTGTATTTTAATTGAATGTTCAACTTTATTCTTTTGTAAACATTTATAAATATGAATATTGTTATATAAATTTAACAGCATAAATAAAATTTCAAGGTATTATTTATATCACCTTAGTTTACATGTAAATTATTGTTTAACTCTAATATTACTAATAACATTGTTACACAATACTCCTTTCATTTACATTATTACAGACAAAAATAAGTAAACTGAATAAAACTATTTTTAAATAAATCATAATTTAATTCTTTAGAATAATATAAGAGTACGGACTTCGGTATTCAAATTTAAATACAAACAAAACAATAGTATTCTGTATTACATTCAAATTCTGAATGTAGTACAAATTCTGTTTTATTAAATTTACATATAAAACATTTAATTGTGAATCAGTAACAAATAAATAATAACGAATTTTACTTTTTATTATAAATATGAAAATCATTACTACTACAACTATTTTTAATTATATTTCAGTTTTACGTATTTTAATTTTCAAATTTTGCACAATATACTAATAAAATCAGAAGTATATATAACATATTATTGTAATAAGCCATAAAATGAACATTATTCTTTGAAAATTTAATTAATTCTTCGATCTAAAAGCTGATTCAACTGTCGTTATGTGTACCATTTAAATTTGAAAAACAAATAATATTTCCGGTTATGTATAACCAAAGTCATTGAGAATAATAGAATCGTAAAGCATTGCAACAGAGCTTAAAAATAAAACTGTCAAAAGCGAGAGAACACTTTCTTAGCGGCAAATTAATGCATCTAAATGTTTCAATTCTTGACTAATTGCATTCTTTTAACACGTTTAAACGTTTAATTGTAATAAAAAATTCAAGTTTTCTAACAGTGAGAGTCAATAAATGAACACCGAGATAAATTCTTGTTATTTAATTTATCGAAAACTAACCAAATAAAACGAATCTTTCAATACAATACCAATGATAATGGCCAAAAAGAAACCATAAAAATTAAGTCTGATAAATGTACGCTTTGTAAACAAATATTAATTAATGCTCAAACAATGCTTTTATTGACTTGTCTTTCGTGACATGTGTTATGATCATTCATGAATTAACAATCACAGATCGTTGAGTGAAATAAGAACGAACGAATGTAAATGAAGGGAAATGACATTAGATTTTTAAGACCGAAAAACGTGTCAGGGCATCGGTTAAAATTATGTGCATGTATGAGTTTGTCTAAAAGTACTCACTCTTGCGCCGGGAAACCTTTCGACACAGGACCGAGATAATATTTTCATGATTGCCATTTTAAAGGTGTTATGAATGATCGTCCAATCTTTTAATGTAATATTATTAATCTAAACTATTTATTGTATGTGATAATGACTAATAAATGGTCATATTCGTCATGGCCAACAACCTTTCCTGTGTCTGTGAGATGAGACAAAGACAGACTGCGGCAAATAGATGATTACGATACAGACAAATAAAGGTAAGCTTACAACATTGATATTGGCGGAGAGAACGAAATGGGGCTTCGTAATTGGACGATTCCGTGACGCGCGTTGAAAACGATGGTTGTGGTTAATTATGCGCGAATTGTACTAACACTGTGAAAAATGTGCGCGTGCGATCAGCTGTCCAGATAATAATAAACAGCTTTTGCAATCAAATTTCGAGTAACCTTCAAGGAAACTATAAGTAATCATGTTTATATACAACGTTATCGATATAAGTTCAAGAGTATATTTAGATGAAGAAATAATGAGAGGAATTTGATATTCATCAGACTCGGTTTGTATTTAGACATTTTAATATGTTTTAATGTTTACATTATACTTTTTTTTCGTTGTTTCATCTAGTTGAAAAACTCATTAAAAATATTAACTTACTTTATGGCAATAAATAAGTTTGTAGACATTAAGATCAATTGACTGGTTGGTTAAAAGTTTCCGTTGTAGCCAACGGAACGGCCAATCAGAACGGATTGATTTTAAATAGCATTAAGGCTTCCGAATTTGCGATTAAAATTACACTATACGTTTATTTGTGATTAAATATATGGAATTTAATAGTGTTAATACACTATTCAGCGATGTTTACCTAATGGTAAACATCGCTGAAATATAATATAACTGAAACGTGCTTTCCTTATGCAATGGCGTATTCGGAAAGTAACATTTACATTACAAATATTTGTAATGTTCATGAAAACGCCGAACGCATGTTCGTAAACTTCTACATTATTTAATAATGTAGATATTTTTCGAACACGCGTTTTTCAATTGCATCCACAACATTTAATAATGTAAATGTTTTTTGAACATGCGTATTAGACAGAACACTATTACAACAAAATAAAATTAGGTCTTGGGTCTTCTTTGTTGACAGTCGAAGCCTTTTCAGCTTATTTGTCAATTTTAAAGCTAAGGTTATAAAGAAAAATTTTTATTTA